>JAVCKT010029470.1:15704-51057 GCA_032273925.1 Rhynchotus rufescens | reverse complement strand
TCCTTAAACTCACCTCTTCAATCTGAATAAAACCTCCCTCTTAATGCTAGCCTGCATTATAACCTCTCCACTTATTTCTCTGCTTTTTATGCTGGTGCAACTTGCCTCCCCCATACACACTCTGGTTACTGAAGATCGTTTCTCATCATTCTCTAAAGTTTAGAGTATTGAATTTTTCCAATTTCATCTATGTCAAAAAGAAGGATGGCTATTAGTAAACTTTACACAGTCTAATTATAAATATTCATCAGAAGCACTTCTTTTTGTCTGAGCACTTTTTCCAGATTCAACACAAAAGCATCTAATAAACCTACCAAAAATAATATATGGACATATGGAATATATGGACAATGTGCAGTAAGAAATTACTATGTCAAAATAATTTAAAATATGCCTTTAATTTCATTCTCTTCCTAATTTAGCTAATTATTTCCATGTCATTAAGGTTGTTTTGTAATGAAATCCAAGGTAATTCTGTTGTTTTAATATACATCAGTATTTTTTTCCAATCTGCATCCATGAGTTTTTAAAGTCTTATATTCAAAATTAACCTCTAAAGGTGAATAGATTGAATTTGCTGGCCTCCCTATGGAGTATACCTTTCATTCCTGGGCTTCAGATTTTTGAAACAACATAACCACAATTAAGGCATCTGAGAACTTGATATTCCTGCATTATCTTCAAAGCCTACTGAATACCTCACACCAGGTAACTGACTCGTGCTAAAATTACTGAAGCAACTTCAAAACCACGTTGTGCCCCAAAACAATACAGCGGCTCCTACATATCAACCCACCTGAGAGAAGCTGTGATTTTGTTCTTCAACCAGAACTGAATTGAATCAACACTTAATAAATCCTCATTAATTTTGGCAAAATTGCTTTGCTTTCTGCTGCTCAGATTATTTATGAAATCCCACACATCTTTCATGAGACCTTAACAACCACTCTTCATGCATGGTGTGCAATATATTTGCAAAGCCCCAGTTTATATGGAAATCAGCAGTGATAACAGTCTAATGTGCAGGTATTTAAATTTCCTGTTGCCAGCAGTTTTATTACAGTCTTCCTTCCTGGTAGTTACTAGGCTGGACACATATACTGGCTGCAGCCAGCTACACCTCAAAAGCTACCTAGATGTGCCTTGGATGAGTTTCATTAGAAACCATTCCAGGAGAAGGGAATAGAAGGGGCTGAGGAAGAAAGCACTGTCCTATCTTCTGTCCTATCAGTTATCACAGTCCATCAGTTATCACAGGCATCACACCCAGAATTTAATCACTTAAATAGAATATTGCATAATTGATGTGCCCTGGAAAAAGTTCAGAAAAAAAACTTAAGTGATTCAATATATTTTCATATTATTAGCAATGCCAATAACACAAATTCTGCTACTGCTTTGCCAGCAGCTCTTGTCAGTTTGTACTTTATTGGTTTCAGTGTTGTCAAGATGTATTGACAATGATATTTGGATATCTACACCATCAAATCATCTTTGATGATGTATGCTGTAATCATAATTGTCTTTGATCATGTATGCTGTACCATAAAGCTATCACAAAACGCATCACTTCGGCTTCACTGACACTAAAAAATAAGTTAATACAACTCAGAAATATTAAACTCTTCTATAAAGCTAAAGATCCCCCTTTGCAGATTGAAATAAATCTGATTTTCACCAAGACAAAATCCTATCCCGATACAACAGACAAACTTCAGACACAGTTAAGTGAGGAGAGCTGAAGAGAGAACAGCAGCTTCCCTTAATGCCTGCAGCATGGATGCCATAAAAACACTTCAAGATCCTGCTACTGAATCCTGGCAAAGGAGGTTGCTCTTGAATACTTTTATAATAGTTTGCACATTGTCTAAGAAGAGTCAGTCATGCAGTTTTAAATTACACAAGGAAAAAAAATGCTGATTTTAAGTACTAGTTTTTTAAAAGTACAAAAGTTCAGTCACCCCGTCCCTCACCCGAGCACCCGCCTCCCCCTTTAGCCCTCCATCCTCCCTCTCCCCTCAGCAAAAGAAGTTATGCATCATATTATAATTTAATTCCAAAGGATTATCCAAGGTGTATTACATAGGAGAAAGTTTAAGAGGTCCCCCTTCAATATCCTTAGTTTACGAACTGAAAAACAGCAATTTAACAGTCAAGAAAACATTTATGATTAACTCATTCTCAGCATTAAGTTTTTGTCTTCTTCTGATACTTAGGATTATACCTCTAGGCTTATACTTTGTGTAATACAATGTACATACTAACACCTATTACACAAGAGATTATTGATAAATAACATAAAAGTAATCATAGACTACATAAGAATTTACCATCTACTTTTCAGAGTTATTAATATGGCCCTGCAGTAGTTATCACTTCAGTCTATAATTAAAATATATTAACTTCATATGGACGAGTTGTAGTTGAATTTCCATTAGCTGTGAGCTTCACTAATTGGAAGTGGTGCGAAAAGAGCAGATTATTGACTTGTAATTTGCTTAGCCTATCTTTATAAATTATATCATTCTACTTTGTGTTATATAAATTCTAAAAAATATTCAGAGAGACCAAGAGGAATCTTTTTGATATGGCTAAAAGGTCACACTTCCTAGTACAGGAAATAAACAGTGCCAAATCACAAAAATCACTACTACTTTTTAATCATTTAAAACACAGGAGATAGGGGAAGACTTTAAAAACAGTAGCTACGGAGGCATTAAACTTAATGAGTAACTTAAAGATCAAAGGATGGCAACATTCAAAACACAAAACTCTTCATGACTTTCATCTCCACAATAAAGCTGCTATGCACTAACTCAGAGCTAAACTGGTTTTTAGGAGCATCTCTTTTACCAACACCTACCACTCAATAAAATCTCTCTGCCAGGAACAGACACAGAAAGCAGAAATAGTTCATTAAAAAGGCAAGCAGACAGTCTGATTATTTTTAAACCATAGCTTGCTTCTCATACAAGTACATTTATTGACCTTTTGTTGTGTTTCACAAGTGAAGATTAAATATGAAAGAGAAGGTGACTGAATTGGGTGAAATCAGATAAACACCATGAGAAACACTGGATTTGATATCTCTGAAGAGTTAAAGTTTTTGGCAGAAGACTCAAGAAGAACCACCCAGTGATGAAGCACACCTGGTGAACACATTTGCCACTGGCTAGCCTAAAGACACCTGGAAACTTTCCAGCTGAAAATTTCCAAATACACTCTGTACTGATGCACAGTCCATCAGTTGTTTTGATACGGTTCCATTTTTACTTCTGTATTTAAAAAAAAAGTGGCATTTTCACAAGTATAATGCTAGATTGGAAGCCAGGAATTTTGTTCAAGTTTCATTAATATTTACATGCCTCTACTAAACAATTAAATCACCTTTTTTTTGGATATCATTTACATGATGTGCTAGACATAGCTTTTCAGTTTAACTCCCAAAGGAGATGAGTGTGATCACATGGCACAGCCCAGCTCAACTTCTCCCTATAAAAAACATGTCAAGCCACAGACTTCTTTTACTTTCACAATATCTAATCTTAACTTTACCATGTAAAGGAATGAAGCTTCATCCATGCCAGGGATGCTATGGATTCCAAAGGCTAATTACTTTTAGATTTCTACAGGTATTTTTATTCTGAATGCATTAGGTTTGGGCCACCAGTGACTAGATTTCCTTATTTAGTTTCCAATTTTTTTTTTTTTTAATTTGTCATCTTTTTTTCATTTTTCTCCTTATATTTCCTGATATGACTGACAATATATAACATTTCCTGATATTGACCTCTGGGCCATGTATTTTCTACTCCTTAGATTGCATTGGAAATTCTAAAATGCATTTCAAACACCTTTTTCTAGTAATTTTTATTTTAGTAGCAGCACAGAAAAGCAATACTCCTTAATTCTGCTCTTTATTCCCTACTTTTGCATCCAAGATGATATTTTTAGTGCCCTTCTTGCACAATATCACACCAAGAACAGATGTTTAAGTGATTGCGTACAATTATAGTTAACTGCTTTTCAGTGACATAAATTTGGAGCAGTTTCTTGAACATACAAGTGTGAACTGCTTTCTTTGTTCTGGATATATGACATTGTTCTTGGCCATGTTAAGATGAACGCTGATCTGTCAAGCGCAGCTTGCCAAATGATCCCGGCTACTCCACAGATCTGCCCGAGGCCGCAATCCTTCCCCCAAATCTTTCTTCTGAGAACGTTTATAGTTTCCATCTGGATGATTAATGGCATCAAGTCAAAAGAATGGATCATACCAGAGGCCCATAGAGATCATTCTCCTGTCTTTTCATAAGAGTCCAAGAGAAGATATATAAAAGTATTAAAAAAAGGCAAATAGTTCCACAGTTTACCTGTGTGATGTGAACTACTGCTTACTTCTTATGAAACCCAAATACATTCATTTGGTGCCTCCTCAATCCTTTACTAGGGCAAAAAGATAAAATCTTCCCCATTCATTTTCACCACGAAATGATAGACTTTTTCTAGGGTCAAACTCCCTCAGCTATTCATCACTCCTCATACACCATCCACAGCTCTCCCATTTATTGACTTTCCCTGTACCTTTCCTTGTCCTGCTACATCCTTTTTGACATAGAAGAACCAGAGTCGTGCACAGAATTCAAGACACAGATGCACCATGCACTTACACGGTGGAAACACGATGTTCTGGTTTGTTCCTCATGTTGCCTGCTGCTAAGCTGTCACTTTGATAAGATCTATTCTACTTCTAGAATATCACCTCTCAAAGTAGTGTGTAGCTTGAAAATGACCAATGTATATTTCTAACTTTCCTAAACCCAACCTTTCTGAGTTAGCTTTTGTGAGTACTGAATTTAATCTTCATTTTCTAGGTATCTTCTAGATCACAGCATATGCAGAAGGGAAAAGACTGGCATATCTAATAGAGCATACTTATTTTCCTGTTAAAGTTTCACATTCTCACCCATCGCCAGACCCCAAATGATTATTCTTTTGAGCACTGAGAGAGCATATGTTTTTCTACAAAGTGATTTCTATTGCAAAACAACACAGCTCAAAAAAAAAAAAAAAAAACTACTTGAAGTAAACTCTTGCAAGCTCAAAGCAGAGAGTTGTTCCCTTAATACGGAGCTTGCCCTGGTCAAGAGGTTCCCCAGCACATAGTAATGTCACCCAGCCAGGGTGGCTGCAAGAAGCCCTTCAATCTCTAGCCTGTAGTCAGCAATGGTTATTTGTCCAGCTAGGGGGAAAATGCATTTATCAAGCAGTTGTCTCAACAACTGGACTGCATCTCATCTACGAGGTCTGTAAATCTTCAAACCATTCACATAGATCAATAAAGGGAAGAAGCGATCTGAATTTTAAGCATTTTGCCCCTCTGTAAAAGTACAGATCCTGTTGATGGGGGAGAGTTATGTATACTACAGCTTTTATTGAATAATCTCTTCTCTCAGGAATAATCTAGCAGACTGTCAAAGGCCAAGGGGATGACTTTCCAGCTGGCAAGTCCCTGGAAGGTAAGTCCCATAACTAAAGGCTAAGGAAGCCCTGAAAAAAAGTAGTTAGCAGCAGGGTGACACATCAGGAAAACAGTACAGAGGAAAGTAACAACGAATATAGGAAATCAGCAGCCTTCTGTGTGATGAGATAGATTGGAAGCTACGGTGTTGCAGAAAGCTCACCCGAAATAGGAGATGTTTAGAGAATAAGTATACATCTCAAGTAGATCACCCAGATACAAGCACAGCAGAGAGAGACTAAGACGGTCCAGAATAGACTTTTTCTAGGTTAGAGCAAAGGGAAGAAATCCAGCTCAAAATAATATTTTTACCCTAGTCCAAAAATTTGGGCTCAAAAAGGTGGAGTTTTTTGCCTCACTTCCAGTTTTTTACCCATTTTCCTTCCAGTGTTAGATGTGTAAAAGATTACCCATGCTCAAAGTCAATTTATCAAATATTAGCATGTCATGCAACTTAGAGCTGTGAACCAAGGCACACAAGCAAAAGAGAGAAGAAAAAAAAAACCCTACACAAGCCTAACCAACAACCTGGATATCAGCAGAGCCAGTATTCTGCAATCTTCCTGCACAAATAAATTACCAGCATCAATATCAATAAAAATGATTTTCAGCAGAGAAAAAGAGTAAGAACCAATCCACCTTCCTTTCAAAATCACTTCCCTCCTCCAAAAGGTTTTTTCATAGGCATGCTGTTATTGCAGTTTGATAGTTTTTCTCTCCATCATGCTTCCCCTTACTCTGGCCTTTCCATAGGACAAAAAAAAAAAAATAAAAAAAAAATAAGAAGCAAGAAAGGATTGGCCTCAGTGCTAAAGGAAAAGCAAAGATGCACTTAATATTCAGGAAGACAGAGGTAAATATATCAATCTGCCACCAGAAAACTAGGCCAACAAACTGGAAACCTGACTTAAAACTTTTAGTCACTTTTTAATAATCCAAAGCACCAGAAGCACGAGCAGTGTTTCTTTTCTTTTCCCTCTTTTCCGCCCCCTAGATCACAAATGCATTTCTCCTCAGATTGAGTTAAATGTAATGACTCTGCTTACAGAATGTTTTATCACCTTTCTTTCCTCGCAAAATTAAAGACATCTCTAATTACCTACAAAAAAGAATACTATTAATAGTATAAATTAATTCCATCTCCTGAAACTTCATCACTCCCTTGCATTTCAGCTTGCTGACGGTGATTAATGATGACAAGAGAAAACGTAAAAGGACAACCAGGAGAGCACACAGTGCAGATCCCTCATAAAGGCAGAACCAGCTCCATATCCCACAGCTTGATCACAAGTCAGCTCTGCTGAAATAAATTCCAAAGGAAGCACTGTCATCTCTTAAAACTCAGAAATAAGCACAAGTAAGCAGCTCCTCACCAACGTGCTGTTAAGCAGCACACCTGCTTGCCACAGGGAGCTAAAAATGTAAAAGTTCATCCAGTCTCAGAAAGGGCTGGAATGGTTCATGGAAAACCAACCTCAAAGCCGTAACTCCAAGGCACAAGGGATTGAAGAGTCTTGTGGGGAGAAAAAAAACTACCACTTTACCTTACCTACCTGCTTTTAAACAACACTATTGGAGACAGAATATAAGGCTGTACGGATCTGTGGTCTGGTCCAGAGGAAGAAGAAAAGAATATATATATATATGTATATCCCTAGGGAAGATCCAGATTGCAGTAAATCAAAGTGTAGAGTCACAAACATCTTTAAAAATCTACATATTTTACAAATTTTAAAACAGGTTTATAACCATGAAGTAGTAAGAAAGAAAGATGAAAGAAGAAACCCAGTTGTCCCAGCTTCTTAGCCTGCAAAACCCTTACTAGCAGCTCTGGGGACAGAAGGGCAGCCCCAACCAGAGACAAAGCTTTTGCAACAAGCTTCATATCATACAGGAGCACTGACTGCAAACAGAAATCAATGCCATTATTTTGACAGCTATTTTCAGAGAAAAATCTTGACTTCAGTGCTTTTTAATAAAAGATCACTTGAGGGATCTTTGCTTGAAACAATCACTCTGCCTCAGCCCAAATGATGTTTGGCAAAGCCTGCCTTAAATATCATTTGCTGTGGTCCATTTCCAAACTTATATCTGGTATTTACTCTCTCCTTATAGGCAAACAGGGTAATCGCATATTTCATTTATAAAGTGATCGCAATAAAATACCAAGTAGTTACCTTGTGTTCTTCCAAGGTACCTCAAGAAAACAGCAACTTAAAATTTAATTTCTGGAATGTTCAAGCACCCAGCTTGCTTGGTCTCGATAGCAATAAATGAGTAACACGGAGGCCAGTTTCAAGTAATTTTTTCCAGTTTATCAGAACTACTGTACTACCTGAATATGTAAAAATCAAGATGGCCCAGTCAGCAATTTACTCTAGGCTCTGTAAAAATTTTGCTATGAAGACAACTTTATGGACCAGTTCACTAATGAACTAGTTATTAAGTATTGACACAAATTAATTAAAAGGAAGTGTTTCAGGAGGAACAGTTTATTACAAATAGGTTTATAATGGTAATCAATGAACATAAAGTAATCTAAAATAGTGATTTCATTTGCTCTAAATTCAGATTAGAATTTATTACCTTTATTTAGCATTTGCAGTTCCTTTTTATTCATAAATCTGTATTGTTGACTCTTTACATTGTTATTAATGACACAATTTTGCAGAAAGAGGAGAGAATTATAAACTGCAAAACAATAAGTGAACATCTCCACACTTTCCACATTTTAAATATTAGCAAGGAATTTCATTATTCACCCTTTTATTATGCAAGTAAATAGAAATAAAGCTTGAAAAAAATACTTTTCCTCTAATTTTTTTAAATCTCTTTAAAGTGAATTGGCTCTAGGTAATTTAGCTGTACCTTCATGAAGGCTAGCAAGCCTCTCAGTCTGCCAAATAAGTATTTTACATGAACTGCACCCTCCTCTCTCCCTCCCTAAAAAAAAAAAAATCTAACTATGAGTGTTCTTACACGGACCAAGAGTTTAAACAGCCACCTGGATATATGGGCATACTTCTCACCACTTGAGTCAATTTTCTGAACACCAGATTACACAAATTCAGTTAAACAATGACAACATTACACTATAAAGAGCACTGTACTTAAAGCACAACATAATAAAACTCTACTCTTTCCCCCTACAGATTATTGAATTGCTACAGATGAGACATACAATTCTCTCAGGGTCTTTTGTAGTAGATACGTCTAGTGATGAGAAGTTGATATAATGAAGATATTCATTAGAGACAGAGTAACATACAGCATAATTTTTCTCTCTACATATATATATATATAATATATACAGTTTAATAAATTCATACATCACAGGGATGCACATCACAGCACTGATCATGCATCTCTAAGGGCCACCACATTGGGGTGGTACTGTCTCTCTGGCACTCCACCTGCACCATGCATGGAAAATTGTGACTACTGTAAAATTAGCATGGATTTGCCAACTCCTACAGCCATAGCTGGCAATAACTCACTAAATTATCTAATTTAAAATGGACCTATGAGATAAACTTAGGGCCCAAATAACACTAGCAGAATCACAGAAGAAAGAATGGTGATCCCTCAAGCCTACCTCTGCCTACACCTTGAAAAGTTGAGTTTTCTGGCTCCAGAGCTACAACCTGCATAATCCCACTCTTCAAGATTTCAGCATTATCATTGTAATTATTTGTATTCTACGCATTTCACGATTTTGGAAAAATGGCTGCAATATTGTTTTGAAAGCAGTTACAAAAGGGCAGAGAAAGCTGGGAAGTGAACTCTTCCCCTCTGGACAACCTGCAACGGAGGAGACAAAGAGCCAGGAGCAGCTTTTGGCAAAGGAAGCACAAGGTCCAGCAGAGAATGGGATACACATGAGAAAGTGAGAATGAAGCGCATCACAGGACCACGAGCAGAGCTGTCAAGGAAGGAGATAGATGGAAGTGTTTTTTTGGAGAGGTATTTGTGGCAAAGGAGACTTTGTGATACATATGAAGCAAAATCAAGGTGCATTTGAGGAGAAAATGGGCAGAAACATCCAAGGTAACATGCAGGATTGCAAGACTCTGAGGAGAAAAGCAGAAGGCTCCATGCAGAGAGGATGGCCCAGGGAAGATACCAAATGGGATGTTTTTCTCAGCCTGCAAATCTCCTCTGGTAGGACATACATGGTAATATTTAAAATTCGATTCCACAAAATTGGCAATATCTTTTTTTTTTTTTTTTTTTATTTTATTTTTAATGCTGTTAAGATCCCCATTGTGCTGAGCTGTTAGCACATTCCTTTCAAAGGGACCTTCCTAACATTTCAGTTAACTTCTTCTGAAGATGCCATAAAGCTTATTGTATTGAAAAAGTTGTTCAAGAACAGACTATGCTTTTCTTCCACCTTTCTGCACTCACAGAAATACCATGCATACTACTTCATTTGCATATCTAAATAACTATTGCCAAGGACTTAATAACACGTAGCAATGTTAAGTTTCAATGTTCAATTCTTTAATGAAGTCTGTCTTCTGCTGCACATTATCCAAGCCTGATTTGGTTATTGCTAGTTTTAACTTCCTTTTCCATTATATGATTTAGTTTGCTTTTTACTCAAATTACAGCCAACACAAGCTTTTACCCTTCCAGTTATACTTTTGTCTATAAAACATGTGCTAATATACTCTTTGGGACAGTTTATTCCATAACATATGATCTTTATGGGGAGTCATTGACTTTATTGCCTTTAGAAGGAAGGAACCATGGTAACTCTTCAGTAGACAAGGAAAATCTGAAATGATCATAATTTGGAATATTTGTATTTTTGAAGGCCTTAACAATCAGGTTACTTTAAAGCCATAATGATATCTTAATAACAAAATTAATTTTTTTTGAGTTACACAAAACTTGCAGTCTATATACTAAAAAAACTATCCCAGTGCCTTTAAGCCTTATTGAGCTTTAATGAACAGCCATTTCAAAAGCACTTACCAAAGGAAAATCTAAAATAAAATTTTAAAAGAATTTGCTTACTTATGCATAGTTATCAGTAGATCTAAATTGTATATGACCTCAGAATAAATCTGGGTTTTCTTTTTTTAAACAAAGATTTATAGGTCTATGAGCATAATACAGAACCTCTAGATCTGTGTGTGCTTACTTTATTGGCAGAACAGTTTATGCATTTGACATTCTTGTTCAGATAAGATTATATCCAACGTAATACAGAAAAGAAACTGTCAACAAGTCTGTAAGAGTATAATAGAAACAGTAAAAGCAGAGTTTCCATATGACTAAATGCACTTTCGGAGTGCTCCCAAATCAGTCCCAGGCATGAAAACACAGTTGGAAATGATTTTAGGAAAAGGGAGAAGAATGGCACTCTGCCACAGAAAAAATGAACTAAGCCTAAGCTTTCTCTGTACTACATAATTTCCGAAGTAGATAGAAAAATTGTTATTAGAATAAATAATACACAGTTTTTAGTCAAATTAGTTTTGGGAATTCTAGAACTAAGCAGCAAACTTATGATTCACCTAAGAAACATCCTTGACTAGAGAAGAATATAGGCAAACTTTTCATGTTTTCTGTCCTTTTAATGTGGTGGCTTTGAATATTCTATCAGGATGATGGAAAAGAATGAAGCTTAGACATCAGTAGGTAGGTTTCCTCACAATCAAAGTTAAAGAGCCCAAGCAGAGATCCCTAAGAACATGCACAGATACTGTTAAGTAACGAAACTCAAGCTAGCACAAAGCTCCAATTCCCACGTGTACATGAAGGAAGTGCGTGAGCTTCATATATATGTATGTGTGTAATATATATATATATGTGTGTGTGTGTGTATTTCCTGGTGGCTGTAGAGCAGAATCTCTGTCTCCATGAAGATAATCTGCCCTTTAACTTCCAGATTTATACCAGCTGTGCATTATAAAAAAACAGGGCTAAAGACAGTAGTGCGGAAAGTAAGGATGGATTATGCGGAATGTGGTTGGATCCAGTAGCTGCAAAATTTGTGATGACAGAGGGCCCCATGTAGGGAGCAGCCTTGCACAGGAAAGTGCTGTTGCCCCAACTCCCTTGTTTTGCACAAGATTTAAGAGCCTGTATTAACAGCAAAGGAATGAATGGGCTTCTCAGATCACAGGTGTTCATGCGACTCTCTTGTCATGTAGCATCAGACGATTTACCAAGATGTGTGATTTTAAACCTCTGAAAGATGCAGAAAAAAAGAAAAAGAGAATGTATAAAAACATAGGAGTTTCGTTTTACTGCTGTTCTTCATATCCTTTTCTCATGGCTATACAGAGTTGTCACAAGACACTCCTCTGTACCCTTCTACATTGCTTTACCTCACATCCCTGAGCTACTTGGAAGGAATGAAGAGAGAAAAAGGTATTTTAAGAAAACATTTAGCATGCCTTCTAGAAATAACACTGCATTCTCACATCTTTATAAAACAGTCCATTTTAAGGGCTGATAGTACTTTGGACCCAAGAGGAAAAAACTCCTGCAGCTTCCTAAAACATGAAATTCCACGTGTATAAATCAACTACTCCCTGACCACCAATTCAGCACAGCAGATGAGAATACCTACACTTCAGCAACAAGGTTTTGCTGCACAGATCTTCTGATCATGAAAAAAAAAGAAAAAGAAACATTAGCCAAACCTCTTCCTACTTAAGTTAAATAGAGTCACTAGCTGGTCAACTGACAAACTATACAATATTGCTAAATACCAACTTTATCTAGGTCACTTCAATAAATACCAGACACACATTCATATGATCAAGTCCCTTTCCACCCATACCCATTACTATCCTTGCTAGTATGTTTTTATCTTTGTAAGAAAACTAAGCATCCAGTCTCATAGGGCAAGCTTCCTGGCATAGAGAGGCAAAGAAATCCCAGCATGTAGTAGTATTACCTTACAAAGTTACTACAGTATCTATTAAAACAGTAAGGTAAGCCTTCATTCTATATTAGACCTTATTCACAAAGAGAGCATCTATTTGCATCTCCTTCAATTCTCCTTCATTATTAGAATTTTGTGTAATGTTACCATACCAGTCTCCCAGTCAGAAAGTTATAATTTGGAAGTGTGATAACACTTAAGTTATTGACAAGTAAACAAGAGCAGATGCAGATCTCCCTCATGGGAAATAATAGAAGCGGAAAAAAAAATGCCTACGTTTTGCATTGCGTAACTGCTCCGGTGGATTCTATATGTCACAATATAATCACAATATATATCACAATAAAAGTACTTTTAAAGAAAGCTAGACTAATCACTAAAGAGTTTTTATCTACTGCCTTTCACCTCTTTTTAACTTGCTGTCCCTGCCCATTTATTCCAGAGTTCAATTTATTCCATAGTTCAAGTCTTTCACATATGCTAAGTCAGTTTGCCTTATGCTAGGGGTTTCTTTCACAATAAACTTTTCTGGAGAAAGCATGTATAAATATATGCACATCCATAAATAATAGAGCAGGAAACCTGCTTTTTGTTCTTTTTGGTGCCATGATGTAAGTGAGCACAGGAAGTTATGCAAGGTGAAAATGTTCATGAATTAAAAACTTGGTTATTTACGAATTAGCAACATTATGTGAGCCAACACACCAACAAAGAAAAGAGCTTTGAGATGAAGAGATAAAACTACTAAATAATGAAACTACTAAATAATGTTTTTTCATCTCCTCTCCATTCTTGCCTTATTTACTTTGGACAACTTAAAGCTCTTTGGGGCACAGAATATATTTCTGCAATGTATTTTTATAGCATGATGTTTAGACTAAATAAATCATATTGATACATCCTAAATTGAAGCAATATAGAAGTGTAAAAGACAAGACTAGACATGAGCCAAATATAGTAATATAATAACCTAGAATAAATTCCAGGAGACATGACATAAATGAAAGTGACATAAAAGTAATTTGGGGAAAAAAAAGTGGGACAAATGCTGCTTTCAGAACACTAGTTAATGTTTGTAAAGTGCCTTGCAGATGGGGAAAAAAAGCTTACATAAAAGTTATGACTGAAATCATGGATCCTCACTCTGAAATTAAGAATACGAGAAGTTAAGGACAGCCTCTGAGTCACAGTTTGAAGAAAAGCATAGATAGGAAAATTTGAAGTGTGATACAGATATGATATTGGGCCTCTGTAATCACTACTAAATGACATTATCCTAAATTTTAGTTTCTACAATGACATTTAAAAGAACAGACCTGTACAGATGTCCATTAAATCTGTAAAAATAACAGCCTTCAGAACAAATATTGAAGAGCAATATTTAGACATTATTAAGAGAGCAGAGAAAAATAGCGATATCACTATTAGAAACTTATGGCATTTATAACTTCAAAGTACATTCTGCACATACCTCAACACTTGTAGTGAACTGAGAACTTTAAGAAAACTAAAAGAATAAGCTTCTTAACACCACTTGACATAAAGAAGGAAAGCACAGTGAATACGTAACCACCTACAGACCCAGTGTCCAATGTAAGTGGAATAATTGGCAACAGAACCAACTTGCTCACTCCTGATTTTCAAACTGTAGGCCTTTTACAAGGGGCACATTTTTATCAAGGCTTAATCCCTATAGCCAGACTTTCAGCAAGTCAGTCCAAAGTTCAACAATTAAAATTGGCAAATAACTTTTTTTCCTTCGGTTACCTTTTAAAATGGTCACACTACAACAATCCAGTCAAACTACAAAAACAGAGAAAAAAATATTGATTGTATATTCCCAAATATTCAGCCATGAAGTCTAAACTGAGAAAAGTATATTATTCTGCAGAAATATAATTCCTCCCTGTGGGGTCTACACCTTAATGCCATCAGAAGGATGCGGATATAATGGTTTCCATAATTTGGTGACAGAAGAGGCACATGACTGAATAGAAAGAAAGAAAAAACAATTCCTCTCCTCCTACAATACACTATGCCCAGAAATAGATGTTGCAGATCAATACTGGTTAGAATTTCTTTTAACAAGACTTCTGAAGTGATGTTAAACACACACACATATATATATATACACACACACACACACACGTACATACATAGACATAAAGAGGAAAAGGAGGAAAGGGCAGCTTTGTCAAAGCATACCTGAGGTTTCTTTTTCCTAGTTTGCTACTTTTATTGAGAACTTTCAAGCAGTATTGAATGGGTCTACTATTTATACTACTTCCAAGAAACTATACAAACTTTTCTGCTTCATAACTGGAAAGAATTGGTCCAAATCTGTCACAAGTAAGAAATTCTGTAGTGAATTCAAATTCAAGTATGAAGTACGATTGCCTATTGCATTTTGAAAGTATTTTCAGTCGTCATACTTTTAGTACACGTATGCTCTACACGTATGCCATGCTCAGCCAAGGTCAGTTAAGTGGAAGAAAAAAACAGCATACGAATAATAACGTACTAAATTTGCTGATAAGCAACATTATGTAGCACATAAGTGAACTGTTATACACCTACAACTTTATTATTAATGGCACACAAGATACAGGAGAGTATGTCATCTATGCTGAGCAGTTAGAAGATTAGCTTAGATCCTCCCTTCCAAAGGGGATTAGCACTAGAGAAACAACATTCCTATACAATAAATATATATGGAGATGATTTAATTCATCAAATAAAGTCATTATTGCTTGTTACATTGTTTCATTAAAATGCTACTACATCTGAAACACACAATCCCTTTTTTTTGCCTCTATATTTCTTAATTTTTAAAGCAATCCGAGAGGTTATGTTCCATATGTTAAAGCTCTCTTCCTCTCTGTGGGCCCATAAAAGTGAATGGAAACAGGCGGTGTCTACTAGAATATTCCCTTTTCTCTAAGTCTTCCATGCAGCTACAAAAACAAATGCAAGAGCACTAGTGTTTGAGCTTTTTACTACTTCCCCCCCACCCTCCAGCTGGCCCAAATCTCACAAGTTTCTTCTAAAAAGTCTATGACACTTTCAATAAAATTGTCACTTATATATTCCAACTACTGAAAAGGATTATATCCCTAAACCAGACTAACTTTTTCCAACTTACCTGCAAGATTCAGTTTTAAAATTACTTTTAGAAAGACTAGGGGATGGAGAGAGACAACAAGATAAGAGGGACATATTTTGGTGATACATGGCCCTGTGTTTGAGTGAAATACAGTAGAAAGCAATGGCCTATAAGCTTGCTATCTGTACATAGTTGATATAAAGCTATCAAATGAATGGCTTTTTGTAAGTAACCTTAAAACATCTCACACAGCATGTTTCTAGGGTGAGCACAAGCAAGAATCATCTGAAACATGTATGGTTAGGGTGATATTATCAAGTTTCAGGTGCCTTAAAGTAGAGATCTAAGCGAGCAAATCCTTCCACCTTCTGCTACAAGGGTCTCTCCCCTATTCACCCTTCTCGCTTCTGTTTTTCAGAACTCAGTTTCTTCTTACAAACACATATTTCTGCTCATCCTGTGGTCAGTTGGATTTACCTAACCAGTCAAAAGAAAAGATAATAAAAAAAAAAATCCTCCAAGTAAAATTCTGCAAATCAGGGCTTGAGAAGCTTTCGCAGATATGCCAAGTGTTAAGAGCTTCCACAAAGCTTTAATCACTGGAAAAAAATAGTTTGTGCACACTCAAGTTGTCAGCATTTTGGGGAGACCCAGCTATAACTGCATAATCAGCTATATAAACAACAAAAGTAATAGTTTATTGGCTGGGTCAAAACTTGTGTTGATGTAATAAAATTATTCTAAAACATTCTATTAAAATTTAACAGGATGTATGGTTATTATGTACTGTACAAGCAAAACTTAACAGGCAAAACTTCCCAGATGAGTAATCAGGACACATCTAAGCAAAATAAAAATCACTCAACAGTCAGAGCTGGAGCTGAACTGAAGCACGCGCAGCACATCTGTACACTCCCAAGCACAAGCTGCCCAGATGTTATAAATTACTATCTTTACCAGTTGTCTCCTAGAAGTGTTGACTTAAAGGAAAAGCAGTGAACAGTGGAGATGTTCACAGCATGAATTGTCAACAGAACTAAATCCAGCAGTAAAGGATCTGCTGGATATGTGCATAGTCTAAAGGGTGAGTGTCACAGAGCTCTTAACGCACTGGTCCATCACAGGGACATTACTTCCCACCTCCACTTAGCGATACAGACATGAAAAGTTTCAGCGACTTAGTTGTAACAAATTTCATGTCTTTAAATTTGTGTGCAGCAGGCAACAGTAAACACAAGGTATTTTCTGCTCACTTGATAATTTAAAGAGGGAAAAAAAAAATAAAATAAATAAGACCAGAGCAGGGAGATAGAGGGAAGGTGTCAAGGAAGGAGGGAAACCAGGAGACACCAAACTGAGTCGGGACAACTCGGGGCAGTATCAGAGTTCCGAGTCTGCCAGGAGCCTGTGCGCAGTCGCTGGCCGGACCCCGTGGGTCCGAGATGTCCCTCGCGGGTCCGAGATGTCCCTCGCTCGGGGGAGCCTCCCCTCCGCTGTCCCGGAGGTGAGCCCCGGCCCGCGCCCCGCGCCAGGACGAGCCCCACGGCCCCAGCCCGGCGCCAGCAGCAGTTTCCCAACGGAGAACAACAACAAACTCTCGCGTACTTTTCCAAAGCCGGTCATCTGCGGGGAGAGCGATTTTTCCTGCCCTCCCCTTGCTGGGGAGCAGCGTGGGGCGGCAGCGCCGGGTACACGGCTCACCGAGCCCCGGGGTGCAGCGTCCCCCGTCCCCCCCAGGTTTGGCTACCCCGA
Source organism: Rhynchotus rufescens (assembly GCA_032273925.1). NCBI lineage: Eukaryota > Metazoa > Chordata > Aves > Tinamiformes > Tinamidae > Rhynchotus > Rhynchotus rufescens. Next base: position 33,777 of record JAVCKT010029470.1, on the reverse strand, counting down.
GAGCTGCCACCGCCGCTGCCCCCCGGCCAGCCCAGCGCCCAGGTGAGCCGCCCGCGGCCGTACTCACAGGGTCACGGTGCGGTTGGGCAGCACGGCGGGCGGCAAAGTTTCCAGCAAGTCGCCGCCGCTGCAGAGCACTTTGATGCGCAGCGCCGGGCGGCCGGGCGCCTTGGCGCGCTCCGCCGCGCACAGGCAGCTGTCAACGAGGAGGTCGGGGCAGTTCCTGCTGCCCGCGCACAGCCCCAGCACCGCGGCCAGCAGGCACAGGCGGCCGCACGGCCCGCGCATGCTGAGCGAGCGGGCGGGCGGCAGCGCATGGCCCGCCGCGCCCCGCGGCACCGCGACGGACCCCTTCCTCCTCCTCCTCCTCCTCCTCGTGCGCGGAGCCGCCGCTGCTGCTTTCCTGCCTCGGCCCGCGCGGCGAGCGGCGGCGCTGGGCGGACCCCGCGGGCGCAGCCGCCCCCTTCTCCCGCCGCTCACCGGAATAACGCGGCCCCGGGGGGGCGCGGGCGCCGGCTCCGGAGCGAAGGGGCAGCGCAGCCTCCGCCGGGACCTGTGGCTACCACCCCCCGGGAAAGCTCCTCACCTGCCCCCGAGCAGCAGCCTCAGCTGATGCCTGGCAATTAAGGGCAAATTAATTAATTAATTAAGTGAAACCCTGCAGATGCGGCAAGAGGCGCTAAAGCAAGGGCTTCCTGCAAAGCAGAGCTGTGAACCACAGTGCTGAAAGTGACCCCCTCTTCCTGCTGGACATGTCACCTGGGCCACGCTGGGTCCCGCTGGCATCGAGGGTTTGCTCCTCACCTCCTGGCGCTCCACGCTTTGGGAGCCCTCTTCAGCAGGAGCTCGTGCTCATTGCACCATTGCCAGTCCTTCGGGAACCTTTTCTCTAGCAGACACATTGCTCTTTTCCATTTTGTTTATTTATGTTCTGAAAGTTAGAAAAAAAATACCAACTGGAAACTTCCATTTGGAAGGGGCTTTTGCAAGAGGCGCACGTTCCTCTCCTCCTCTCCCCTAACAGGGGTTTCACAGCACATGTTGCCATTGCAGGATCAAGGCCAACATGCATAAGAGCGTGCCATGCCAACAGAGCTGCTTTATGAAATAAGCTTTTTTAAAAAATAAATATATATATTATGGTCCCTGAGGGAAGATTTGTCTCACGCATGTACAGTGCCTGCTATCACTATGTTCTTGCACCTAATTGAGGCCAGTAGGCAGAAAGTTCATTATTAAATGAGAAGGGGATCGGTGTGCCCTGGGGAAAGGGCAGCACAATAGGGCCTTTCTCAGGAACATTTTTTTTCCTTTGTACATTTGTTGATTTAAAGAATCATTAATATTGCAACTTTTGTTCTTTTAAAAGCGAAGTTGTGTAAGACTTGCTGGCAGGCTGTAAAACGGCCTGCGTTACAGGAGCCTGAGCAGCACAGTAATGGTTACATGCTGTTCTTTACGACAATCTGGGTAGCATTTTAATTCATAAATGTTGCCTTTTTAAACCTTTGAATATTTTGGTCTCACGCCTGCTTTTTTTTTTCCCCTCCCCAAAAGCTCAAGGCACAGGTGGAAAATACACGTTATGGAAATGTAACATCAATTTCATTCAATGTAAACCTAGTTGAGAAGGAAGGGAATTTTTCAGTCTAACTCTTGAACACATGCAAGCAGAATTTTAATTTTTCTAGCTCACTGAACTTGAAAGTTTTAGCAGAACAAGATTTTATTAAGGAACAGGAAGGTTCACAGTCACATTCAAACCCTCTATCAAAATCTACAATAAAAGCAGAAGGGAAAAGAGTTATTATTCCTGGTATTACAGATGAAAAATAAGGAGAAAATTTCCTCTCCACTTTCCGTGCTTGATCCACTTTTTATTCTTGCTTTAAGACAAAGAAACAAAGCACTCGGTCATCTTCCCTCTTCTTCACTGCTGGCCATCTTCAGGTATGAATAGTATCAAAGTTAAATGCCGATTTATAAGCCCAGATGATGCTTCTTGCCCTGAGAACTTCTACTCTGACTACATGTGAAGGGCATGAGGGAGAAAAGAGGACACAGGCACCACAAAACCAGGCCTTGCTTCAGCTGCCCAGGCCAACGGAGCGGGACACGTCAGACTCATGGTAGCTAAATGTAATCTAGGCTAAAGCCTAGATTTAAAAGAGGCAATGTCAACCCATCCACAATGAGGAAACAATAAAGTTTCTCATTTATGATGAAAGAATAATCCCAAATCCTGTTAGGGACAGGGACAAATGACACAGTTATAGCAGAGCTATTTTAAAAGTAACAAAAATTATGTTACTTTTGGGTCCAAAACTGCCAGGTTTAGACTGAGCATGCCTCCCACCTTGAGTGTTTGGAAGACTTATGTAGAAGACAGCACTTCAAGGCATGAGGCTCCTTGAACAGGCAGCTTGGTGTGTGCACAAGAGCTCTGCTTTTATCTGTTATATTCTATCATGTGTAGTAAGGTCAAAGAGAAAGACACTTTGTGAATTGTGAAGCCTTGCAGTTAAGCTAACCGAGTGAGGGTTTTTTAAATTTACATCTGACCTGGGGCCCTCCAGTGTTCCTTAAATCTTTACTGCATCTGGCCCAAGATCAGGATCCGTGTGTACACGGTACAGGAAAGCCTGAGCAGCCGACAGGGACTGCACAAAGAGCCGTGGCCAAGCCCCGCTCAGAGGAACTTCCTGGCAGGCAGGAACACGACTGGAGATTCACTTGAAATATGGGATATCTTCTAAATTATGCACAGATAAATAAATTAACAGAAATTGAGGATAAAGGTTTTTGTGACAGAGCAGAGAAGCAAGAAAATTTATTTGTATTTTTAATTCTGTTTAGCAAAAGTCTTGAGAATTTTTAGGAGATGTAAGTGTCTGCATGTTTGTATACACCACATCCTTCCAACTGCACTTGAGAGATGGATTTTACCCTGTGGCAGAATGTGAAAGAATTAAAAGGAATGTAAATACATTTAAGAAGATAATCCTAAAATGGTACTAGCCTGAACAAAGATAAACAATATAAAAGGAAATCTGAAGTTAGAGATACAGGTAATTCATTAAGCTCCAGGTTTACATTATATTTAGATCCTTTCTCCAAGCCCAAACATCAGCACCTGCTTAACATCACTGAAGACTTCACTGCAATTAAGTAACAAGAACACGTTATACAATAATAGGAAATATGGGAAGGCAGAATGTAAATAAGTCGATTTGAATTTTGTCAGGATTTCAAAATAGTATGTTAGTATTGGAAGAGAGCCATGGAAACTTTAATAACCACAAATGGTCAGGGCTTTTGTTTTATTTCTTATCCAGAAGTTGGCACCCTATCAGCCCTTTAATTCCTTGAACATTGACCCTTTATTGACAACAGTTAAACAATGAATCATCCACCCCATTTCCTCCAGGGCCTGGCTATTCCACAGCCCTTATCCAATAGTAACTACATCTCATGCCACTTGTCACATCAGCATAGCAGTGTTATGTCTATGAGACTGCACAATGAACCAATTAGAATAAAAAAGCCTAGAAAGGATTTGGCAAAAAAAAAATAAACAAACAAAAAATAAAAATAACTGGGAGAAAAACAATACAAGGCAGGATTCCATTGGGACACTTGGAATTTGTGAAAATATGTTCTTTGAAAGGTGATAGAGGGAAAAAAACAATGTGCAAAAACAGTCACAGCAGAACTTTCCCATTAGGAGTCCAGTGAATTTTATCTTTGTACGCAGTGAGCCAGTATTTCAGGACTGGGGGTAGGAGTCTCCTCTTCCACGAAGAGCTCATATGCTGCATTGACAACCTCAAAACAAACAAGAAAAAGAAAACGATCAATAAAAGCAGAGCTGTTCAAAATTGTTATCAAAGTGAACAAAATTGAGTGTAGAAAGACTCTCGACAAAAGCTCCCAAATCTACTTAATGGTTTGAGCAATCTCATAAGGAAAGGCAAAAACTGCATCATTTAGAGCTGGAGTAACCAAAGCAGTGAATAATGTACTACAGGGAGCAATGCTGTGCTAGAAAGAACCAGCAGAACAGCATTTCCATTTCTGCTGCTATTCTGTATTAGCACAATCAGAAACACCTCTGGATTGATTTTTATCTTTAAAAAATCACAGACTTTATACTAGTGGAAGCTTCAAATATAATTGCATTGTTTTCCCTACATTTATATTTCACATCATGTTTGCCATTATAAATTCTGCACTTGAACCAAAATCACAATGTTTTCACACACTTCCTTATCAGGTGGCAGTTGCCAGAAAAAGATGCATCAAGTTTTTCACTGAAATAAGTACGTCCTTGAACTTAGAAACTTCCTGGAAAAAAATTATGTGACTATTTATTATACAGCAGATGGGATAAATGCAAAATTCCCCCCCAAAAATGGGGAATTTAGCTTTGCTGTTAAATACAAATAATGATCAACTATCAGTAGAGAGTGGCATAATTATCACAAAACTGTCAACTCTGAAATCAATAAAAAATATTTGGAGAATAAAAGTATAAGCTATTTCTCAAAGCTGACCCAAGGTTTTCCCATCAGAAAAATATATAAATAAAATGTCCAAACAACAAAAGTTTACATGGAATATATGTCAGTGTGAGTTTCTAGTGATCACTAGAAGCAATTTCAACTGCTACCAAGTCCCTTGCCTACAAGAACTCAGACTGAGATAGTTCAGAAGCGATATTAATGGCATATATTTTTGAATGTTCTACCTTTTATCTCTTACCACCACTTTATGATTGTATGGCAGCAGCAGAATTACTCTCGTTCATGTTTAGCCAAAAGAGAAGTGGCTTCTTGAGTTTTGGACCAAGTCTGAGTCTGCCCTGGAGTAGGGCTCATTTTGCAAAAGAGAGGGCTCAGGGAACCAAAGCGAAGGCAGCAGCCTTTTCCTTACTGTCTCATATTTTTTTCCCTAAGGGTCTAGAAAAATTTTTATACCTCCCTTTGTCACTTTCTGTACCTTCCAGGGCTACCAGTTAGGTGTTTTCCTCTCTGCAGATCAGGCGTGAAATGATAAGTAGATGATCTGAGGTGATGACAATGACAGTGTCACAGGCATAATATAAATGTATCACCCATTTGAGCAGCTTCATAAATGGACTTTAGATACACTTCGTTGTAATAATACACTTCACTAATAGGGTTTGGGTTTTATGCCTAGAATCAGAGAAACCCCAAAAGACTCATTTTGCAAGGTTGCTCCAGACATCACCTGGTGCAAGTCCCCTGTCAAACCAGGCCCAGCTGCACAATCACATTTGGTTGCTCAGGGGTTGTTTGGTGGTATTTGAAATCCTTCCATGAGCTCTCTTTGGGGAGCCTCTCCTGTGTTTGGCCACCCTCACAGCAAACATTTTTACCTTAGCTCTGGGCAGAAATTCCCCTGCTGCCACTTGCACCCAGTGCCTCTCAGCCTGCTGTCGAGCAGCCCTGTAAAGAGGCTGGCTCCATGTTCTTTTTAATTACCTATTAGCTAATTGAAGACAGCAATAAGATCCAGCCCTCCTAGCCCCCCTTAGCCTTCCCTCCTTTGGAGGACAGAGTGACCCCCCCAGCCTCCCCACGTGCATCACGTGCTGCAGCCCCCAGCAATCCTGGTGACCCTCAGCTGGGCTAACGCCACTTTGTCAAAGTCCTTTTTGTATGACTTTACTGCCGTGTGACAATATATGAATAGCTCAGCATAAAAGTAACTATTACTCTATTATCTCCTCCTTAATGAACTGAATGGCAAAGACATTCTGCAGATTTCTGGGTTCCTTGTGACCATGTGTCCAGCGAGCTCAAATGACTTCATTAACCTAGTAAGCCCCAAAATGCAAGCTATTTTCTTCACTTTTAGCAATAAAGTGGTGTGCTTGGGAAAATATTAAAGATTAAGAACATTTTGTTATTCATTGGATACTTAAGCTATTCAAATGTTATATTATTTGTTACATTTATTACTCAGGGACAAAGAATACTCTTCTGTTTAACCCTATTTAAATACTGTCAGTAGTAGAATAGAGAATATTTCGTATACTGCTAATACTTCTAATAACTTCCTTGTTTTTAAATATTCAAAAATATAAAACACAGGGAAAATAATGAGAAAGACTAACTCTTAATTAGACTTGAACAGGGAGTTTTACATCGCAAACTATACTGTGTTGGAGACAAAATTTTGAAGAGGATTTAAGCAGATTCCTAGTCAACCTAGAAGCTCCTTTGATAGAAGGCCTAGCATGGAGAGCTAAGAAAACCAATTACAACAAGCAGCTGTGCAACGCTTCTACTAATAGTAATAATTCCTTAATCTAAATCCTAACACTCTTCAATCTTCCTCCAAATTCCCTTCTGTCAAGGCAAATTCATGTCTTTTTTTGCCATACAAGCAGAAAACTGCATTTATTATTTTTTGTCTGCGTACTCCCATATCATTTCCCACTTCAGGCCTTTTGAAATTGCTGTCAAATATTATTACACACATTTCAGGCCCCTTCAGAGAGCTTGTGTTCTCCTCAGATGATTTTTTTCCTCAAGTTAAAAGTAATTCTGGAAACGGACCCTCTCCTCTGTCAGGTGGGTGCCGCCTTCCTCCTTTTTCCCTTATCTTTTAGTCTTATCCATCATTCTTGAATTCACTTTCACACCTTCTCTCCATTCTTAGAGCAGTGGTGTTGCCTTGATCACCTCCTGCAAAGAGATCAATAACAACCCATCCCATTTCCTATGCTATATTATGTCCTTTTATATAATTCCTCCTTGTAGTTTTAGAAAGGAAAATCTCCATCATTCAACTGCACAACTGCAGTTCTATGTACATTTAGAGCAGCAAATGTCTGCCAAAAAAACAAACTTCTAAAAAGTATTACGAATAGGGGAAAAATAATACCAAAACTTATAATTGCTGATAATTATAGTATGATGAATTGCAGACTATGGTTATCATTTTAAAAAATGCTACCTACTTCTGGAATTTATATCTTACTTGATACTGAGCATTTAGCTGTTGCCTTTCAGCTTGGAAATGCTAATATCCAAAATATCCCCATGTGTAAACAGTTTACAATTCTATATTAAAAAAAAAACCTTCTCAAGTTCTCTAGAATGTTGTGATTAATAGTATTAGAACCAATTTAAATATCTGTAATTGAAGTGAAACATAAAGTGAAACATGAAAAGTGAAACATTATCCTGGAATAAGGATAATACTCAGGAAAGTCTCACTGAGATGATTTCTGTTTCTTATTGCTTTGTGTAGTGCAGGTATTAGCGAGTATCAGACAGTAAACCTACCAGAAAACAAGCTGACGCGGACTGGTTTTTAAATGAAGACTTCTCGCTCCTGAGAATCACTAAAAAGCTATTATTCTTTGTTCTTTTCTTGTAAAATGTACCATTTTCCCACTCCATTTCCTAATGTGCTCTCTTAATATGCAAGTGCATTTGGAATAATGAATCACACTCCAGAATGGTGGCAATTGGTATGCATACAGTGTTAATTGAGTCAGGAAACATTCTTTACCAGATGGATATGGATTTTTGTGAATGCATAATGGTCCTTTAAGAAGCTTAATAGAAAAGTATGAAACCTTTTTAGAAGCAGCATTCCAAAGCAAGATTGCCAAAAGCAAGTGCACATAAATAGCTTGGATAATTGGCCCCGTGTTCCTGCACCCATCCCCAGCACCGGAGAGAGGGGCTGCTGACCATGCTCTGTGCTTTGTATCAGCCTCCTGGGCTGGGGTGCTGCAGTCCTCAAGCTGCCCTCATCTTCTTTCAAACTTTGCAAGTTTAGTTTTTGTCCTGCTTACCAGCCCTTTCGTGTGAGTGAGTCCCTATGTCACTGAACTCAGCCTCTCACTTTCCACAGATGCGTAGCCTTTTTTTCCCCTCAAAACCCTGAAACTTGTTACAGAAGCAGCTACGAATTGGTGCAAAGACCTGGGCCCTGCTGCACTGCAAGTGCCTTGTCCAGGCACAGGAATGGATGGCTGCTGCCCCAGAGCTGATAGAAAGGGTAACAGCAAATGAAACCAATGAAATCTGAAAAGACTTGCCAAGCAAGACAGTGGGAAGGAAAAAAAAAAAAAAAGAAAAAGAAAAAAGAAAAAACAGGACACCAGCATCTCCACTTCACATTCTGACCTGGACCAAAGAATGCAGCTAATTTCTCAGGCTCTGCAGGATTGCAGTGGATGTCTTGATGCATCTACTGTAAAGAACCATCTACATAATACTATTCATTATCTGTTTTCTTTATCTACATTTTTCAAAACCATGTGTATAGCATGTGTTTCTCATCGTTGACTGTGACCTTTGTTTATTTATAGTTTTCAAAATCCTGACTACTGCCAGACACTATTAAAAATAAACATTTTTAATTGTTTTCATGTTTTATCCTCTCCTCCCCTTTCCACCCAAGTCTGACAGGATGAAACATTGTTTTTGCTTGGGACACAGCTACTTCTGATGCAAGACAAGGAGGACTCACAGGAAGTTGTATACAGATTATCAGAATAGTTTCGTACCCAATGACTTTGAACTGAAGCAAAGTACCACACACACCCCCTCAACACCTTTAACATATAGGTCTGATTATTCCCAGGCTTTATGTTCTGTTGGGATGGTAGAAACAAATACTAAATTCCTTTCTTGGCTTTAGTCCAGTGAAACCAGCTCTTTTTTACCCCAGCCACATAGCTTCAACAGAAGAGGCAGGGTCTTCACTTCCTATATAAACAAACAGCCTGGCTTAAGTGCAAGGTGGGTTTCTTCAGGCAGAGCCGGAGCCTCCTGCATCCCAAGTGAGCTGTTTTAACCACCAGGATAAATGATGAAAATGTCACAACTGTACCATAGCCTTTTCCAACGCCTATTCATCATTTTTGTTTTTGTGAAAAGAGAAGCTTGATCTGTCTTTTCTGAAAACCAAGTTCTGAAGTATTTAGCTCTGCTCAGAGAGCAGGAATGCCTCCCTTGGAGCCATGAATTCTCATTCACGAAGCCAGGCACTGCATTGCAGAGACCAAGCCTCTTAACATGGTGGCGAATAGGACACAGATACATGGATTAAATGTGCTCCTAAATCTCCTTCACCACCACAATTTGCCATTAATTCACATTCACGGCGCACCTACCAGAAGCAATTAGTCACTGGCTCCTTTTGATACCGATTTGTTTCTTGCTAAATTCTTTGTTTCTTACTAAAACAAAATGACAACAATTTAGAGATGTCACCTGGAATGTCACCAGTGGAAAGAGCCAGTGCCTGACTAGGACATCCATGGAGGACACCAGATATCTGACAGTGCATCAGATACCTGGAGGAGCTGCACAGTATCAATTGAGAAAAGATGATCACAGGAATGAAACTGGTCCACACATCTCTGGTAAGATTCATCCTTTGCTTTCAAGGCAGAGAGGGATGGAGAATAAACCCAGACTGCAGTAAAAATGAGAAGCAAGAGCCGGGAAGAGAAAGAGAGAAAGGAGGATGAGGCAGTGGAAATTTGTGTGTCCTCCTCAAAAATATCTGGGGAGCTGATGGAAAACAAGATGAGAACAGTTAAAGATAAAGCAATTGCTTTGTAAAATATACCTAATTTTGTTGAGTTTTGTTTTACCAAGCTGTGAATGTAATTTTCTTCTGGACAGATTGATTTATCCCTTTCCTCTTTTTTTTTTTCCATTCTCTGTGTCATATCCCTTTGTACATTCAGATACTAATGAAGCTTCCAAACTCTCCATGACTCTTTGCCATGGTCTTCAGCTACTTCTTGACCAGGGAAGATAACTGAAATCCGCTTCCACTGCACATGAAGCAATCTGATGTTGTGGCCTGGATTAGGAACCCGCGATCTGAGGGCTGCTCCTCAGCATTCCCGCCGCAGGTGGCTGCACACAAGCTCCAGCACGAGCCCGTCCCCTCTGGGACACTGACAGCCACAGCTTTGAGGAGCACTTTCCGGGCGCTGCAGACATCAGCAAGAGCAATGGAAAATATTCCTGCCAGGAAATTTCCAGCCCATGGTACTCTCAGTGTTATTATGCTGGGGAAACTACTGTATTGAGTAAACAGACAAGTTTGGGATTTCCAGAGAGACTGCAAAAATCAGGTGTCTCCATCTACTGATGCTGCCATTTCTGCCTTCTGTCTTAGAAGCACTGGATGAAGGTTTTGGATCACACGGAGTCTGTGAACCGCAGCCAGCAGCTCGGCCAAGAGGGACTCATCCGCCAGCTTCCTTGTTTGCAAAGGGACAAAACCCTGCTCTCCTCTTCTGATTATACCAGCATTACAAGAATAAAACTCATAATCCTAATTCTTAATCCAGAATTACTCCTGAATATTTAGAATCACTCAATAAAGGGGGGGAAAAAAGTTGTAATAAGATTTAAATAACTGACAGTATTTCCACTAAACTCAATTTAGTCATGATTTCATCCACTAAATCTTGCTGAAAGAGCTCAACTTTTATTAGTAAGAAGGGACTCCCACTTGTGCTCTGATAGTTTACATCCTACAAAAGAAAGACTCTAGAAGATTCCTGAAATATGGCTAAATAGAAAATAAAATGGATGTAATGATTTGACAAAAGGTATCCAGCTTTAATTTAGGGGCTTCCTGTAAGTAATGGAAAAATCTGTTGTCTTTACTTTGTTAATGTAAAGGTTAATTACTGTCATTTCTAGGAATATGCCCCTTCTTTCTAATCTGAGTTTGCTTAGCATTCAATTGCAAGCATGGAATCTTGTTCTACTTTTTAAAACTAATCAATTTTCAAGACTATGTCTCACAGACTGAAAAAAATACCTTCTCTTACTCATTATAAAGCAAAGGGATTAAACTACTTGTTTTTACATAATATTTTACATTCTTTTGTCATTTTTGTGGCTCCTCTCTGAGTATTCCCACATTTCGTATGGGAACCAAGAGCCCAGGATTCAAGCAGTTGCACCAGAGCTGATCCTGCTCTTCCTTGAAACTAGATATTTCTGGGAACTCTGGTGCCAGCCTATAATGACCTGGTTTGAATGATTAAGCAGATGTTCCAGCAAGAAACCTCAGTAAAAAAAAAAAAAAATTCAAAGCTTAAACCAGAACTAGGCTGTTGTAAGGGCACTCTGTTGTCTCTTTACTAAAGAAATAAGGCTAGTGTTAGTTCAGCTCATCCTTCCAGCAAAAATACTGGATTACTTTAGGATATGATACATCTTGGAAAAATTATCTAGACACTGAAGGCGAAGAGGAAAGAAAGGTCTACAAATTGTTCTACTATAAAACATATCCAAGTTTTCACTTTTCAGACAAAGTCTGATCTTCCTGTGGTACTTCCCTTGCAAGTAGAATTATAAAACTGGAGTAAATAGTCAGGCACTTAAAGTATGTGCACATACATCTCGTATTTGTCAGAAAACCCAGAGCATATCCTAAGGTGTTTGATACTTCCATTCTTGCAAACAGCCAAGTGGCTGCAAACAGCTCTGACTTTTCTGATAAACAACCCAGAAGTTGCACATACCATTTTTTCAAAGCAGGGTAAAAGTTCTCCCATTTTATTTATAGAGGTGGAGAGAGACAAGGATATCCTCTGGACTACTGCAGCTCAAAACTCGAAGAGCGCTTCCTGCTTCCAACTGTGTCACTAGGAAACAGGAAAAGCAAAAAAGAATATTTACCAAAAAAAAATTCATCTAGCTTGTATGTATTATATCAAACTAGTATTACTGCTGGCCACTGGGAATGAGAATAAAACCCACACTTAACGTCTAATCTTTCTTGACTTTAGGCTATTTATTATCGTAGATTTACACTTCTGAAATCATGCACAACAGCAGAGCTCCTCTGTGTGCTGAGTACATCCACGGGCTAGGAATAGCTATTGCCAGAGGAAACAAGCAAGCAGGTCAGGGGACAAGCAAATTAAAAACAAACCCAAAATAACCCAAGGATGTACTACTTTCATAAATATGCTTGCTTTAAATGTTCTTCCTTTAAAGACAACGTTTACATCTGATCAATAAAAACGTACTTACTGAAGATTTCAGGGATTCAGAAGGTATTTATTTTACTGTGAAACTCACCTCTGAAGTCTGTGAAGGTAACAAGGAGGCTTAATAATGCATTCCCCACCCCCCAATGTGTGTTAATCCTCATTAATCCCAATTTTAATGGTATTCTGCAGCCTGAATTTTTTTTAAGTTGTTCCCACAACACGCAGCAAATCCTTACTATGGCTGCCAAATTGATCTAATCCCTTATTTCACTTTAATAAAGTAAAATAGTAGTAGTCAATACTTTCTTCTATTACAGGAAAGATATATCCTAGCTATCTCTTGCTGAAGACCAACAACTATATTAAGGCTCAGTAGAAGGACCACCTAGCTGCAAATTTTAACTTTAAATCAGAATCATCTTTTGCAGCAAAGTCAAGTGTCAGCAAAAAAACCCAAACAAACAGAGCAAAAAACCCTTTTCACTTAATCAAGGCCTAATCTGGATGCCCTAGAGAAAATTTGCAAGTGACCTTTTACAGAAAAAGAACACTGAAATAGCAGCTTTCTCTTATTTTCACTGTTGAAGACAAGCACATTGCCACTGCAAAAGTGTCAGATAAGCTCATCCCAGTCTGAGCTGCAGTTCTGTCATCATTGTACAGCTTTGCAGCAATCTTCAATTCCTTGTCTGTGAATATAAAATCTTTCACCACCAAGCAGGTATTTGAAGTCAAACTACTGTCAGCTGTATGGACACCCAGACTCTTCACAGTGCTGGTCCCCTGGCCAGGGCTTTCAGTAGGCGATGGCACTGTATGCTCAGGAATTAGTCAAGTGATCCAATCTGCTCTGAATAAAGAAAGTAAACAATATTTTCTTATCAGTCCATGCCAGATAAAGAACAAATTTGTTTGCCATTTAAAACTATTGGATATCCATGATAAACTAGAGGTTGGCTGTGAATACTGATTGTGAGTGAGGAAGTGCAAATATTGTCCTAAGTGATAACACTTTTAGATAGTTTTACAACGGACCTGTATTGCAGTACCAGTCTTAAATCAGACCTTAAAAAAATACTTTTAAAAATAATCTTTTAATCTACCCCCACCTCAGTTTAAGTACTTATGTATGCCAGATAATAGTTTAAACATTAAGAATGTGTTTCAAAGCCAACTATTTTTGATTTTGTTTTCATACTGGAAAAGAGGTGGATTTTTTTTTAAAGGCTACATCTTTAATGTATTGTTTTTCCTCTGGCAGAAGCAGCATTACTCCTGAAACTTTCCAAGCACTATCCTCCAAATTAAACCTGTTGTCCAGGCCATCTCATCACTATGTGCTGCAGGTACCTAGTCATCTCCCCTGCCATGCATGTCAGCAGCTCACAGTGATGGAGAACATCAAACATCCAAGCCTAAAAGCTTTGCAGGAAGACCATTAAAAGGAAGCTAGAATTGCCTTTGCATAGGACGTAACAGTTGTATAATGTTGCCTTGGCTGATATAGCATCAGAAAAAAAGATATGAGGAGGGAAACACTTGCAGCTCGTGGTCTCAGATAGGGTCTGTGTTGGTAGGAGCCAGAGCAGACCCTGAGGACCCCCAGGCTTCACCAGAGCTGGGCAGGAAGGCAGAATGTGCAAGGGGAGCACACAGTTCTCCTTTTCTTCAACACTGTTCGCAATAGGAACCAAGATATCCTGCTTCTCTAGGAATTTTCTTTAAGTCTCCAAAGGGAAGTGCAGAAACTGATACAATTTCATAGAATTTTATGGAGACTAAAGTGCAACTTTAATAATAATCCAGTACTCAGTTTAGAAGCTGTGTGAAATAACGTGAAATAAACGATGAAATAAAATATATGTTTTTAAAGTTGAACATGCTTTCAGCTACTGAAGTAGCTTTTATGGTATCATCAATAAAAGTAGATTGGAGATAGGAATTACTTCTCACTTTTATGATTGCTGCGATCATTTGGAGGAAAGTGTTCATGGAAAAAAAAGTAATAAAAAAGTAAATGCCAAATGCATCCCAAACACTTGCAACAGTCAGTGAGAGAGAGGCTTTGGTTTCAAGTACTGAAGCCCTGTAGACTGCCTATGGAAGCTAAAGACATCTGATGCTCCCGTTTGCAAGTATTTCCACATGGGATTATCCAGGCACTCAGAACAGCGCAGGCAGCCCAGCACATTTAAGGTCTTCTTAACAGCTTTGATAAGTTCAGATCTGTCTCATGTCCCAAGGTAGTCTGACAGCCTGCTGATCTATCAGACATTTCCTTTAAGAGAGGAAAAAAGGAAAACCTACACGAGGAAGATAGAGAAGCAAATGGAAGTGAATGCTTGTAGGCCCCACAGTGGGAATTAAAATAAATCCTTCAAATTACTCCATTTGCAGCAAGGAACAGAAGTCTGAAAGGAAATCAGAAAGAACTTGTCCGTTGCTCTTTTTACCCATATGCTCTTTCCCACCCCCACCAAAATGAGGCTATTCGAGTAACTAGTAGGTCTGAAGATATTTTTAATACACATAGTGGCAGTAGAAAAGGACATTGAAGACAAATAGCTGTAGCAGCAGCTCTGTGTGACTTGGGCACGAGTGGTCCCCAACACTGACACAAGAGACTTCACTAGGCCCCAGCCAGCTCACAAAAGGCCCATTCCCACTGCCCCTTAATTTTCTAGCATAAACAGCATCAGACACCTCACCTCTATTTTGCTCTACTGCTAAGTGCCATCATATACACAGCCAGCCACCATCATCCTCGCAGTACATTAAGAACTGTTATTTTAAAGGATATGACTTTTTTTTCCACAACCTCTTACATAGCCACAAACCAAGATTTTCCCAAAACAGCAAAATCATTTAGCATTGTAATTTCAATTCTCAATAGTCTTCCCTATTATATCTGTTAATATTATGCTTCCTTGAATTTATGAGGAAGGCCAAATGAGGAAATTTTGCGGTGCCACCCAAAAGTTGTTTAACTTATTACACAAAGGAATAAACGTTGATGAAAAAGAAATTTAGTACTATTAATCAGCTGTGGCTTAAGAGGCTAAAGAATAACCGAAAAATTGGTAATCGTCAACTAAGTTTGTTCCCCTAACTTTTTACGTCACCCATGGGATGTATATGAAACTGTATCAGACCTATGTCCAGTTTTCAAGCGAGACTATTAACATTAAAATATCAGTAAGCTATCATAAAGCTGTGAATTATAATACTGTATAAATATGCTTGCCTTAGAAAATAGATTTTGTCTTCATTCCCATCCGAGAACAACTTGCTAATTTATATGTGTGAACTTCCACACTAAACTCTTCTTGAAATACTTTAAGGCAGACACTTATTCAAGAAATGCACCATGAAAGATAGAACTGCTTGCTATATTAATTCTTTTCAGAGAATTTCTTGGAGGGACACAGATCCAGATGTTTTATAGTTCAAAATATTAATCACCACAGCTGGACTTAAAAGAACTGCTATCTATTCCTGGTTACCAAAAAAAATCTGACCAAATAGTTTTCAGTATCTATGATTTAGCTTCCCAATAGTTTTTATTAAGTACTTGCAACTCTGCAGAAAGAGATCAGTGTTATTATTTACATTATATAATTAGTGATTATAAGTCTAATTCTACCTCCAGTTTGCAGATCAAAGATTTTGTTCACCTCAGCAGAAGTGGCATCGAGATTTCTGGCAACAATTTGGAGAAATGTAGGATTTTTCTGTCACTAACCTAAAAGTTTCCAGCACCCTCAATGTAGGCCTGTTCAATATTTGTTAATAGTTCTTTCTAAATAACTTGAATTATTAAGGCAAACATGTTTTTATACAGATTAATCTCCAACCGTAGAAGAGTTATTTATTTTTACTGCACTAACTCAATATTCACTATCCAGTGATTTCAGAAAGTATCAAAGTATTTCAGAACTAGATAATAATGATTTGAAACTTCAGGTGTTCTTACTCAGAAAGTGATATCTTGGGAACCACCAGGTTCCTTCTCTAGTGTGGCAGAATATTGGCCTTTTTTATCCTAATGTCAAAAAAATGCATCTTTTCAGGAAGTGAAGCCTGCTTATAAACAAATACAGTTAGAATTAGACAAACAAGGCAAGAAAAATATCTTAAGACAGAGGTAAAAAATAGCTGAAAAAATAATTTAAGTTAAAATTCAGCAAACATTTCACAAATAGTAAGCGGTATAGTGGAGCTGTGCATCCCCTAGGATCTGGCATTCATCTCTAGCACTTTGGAAGATCTAAAATTGTTAAAGCACTTCGAAATGCCTGCAACAGTCATCTTCATAACTAAAACATAGGTGGGAAAGGCACAGTGAGGAGGAGAAATCATTCAAACCATTCAAGCGATTGTCTCCTTATTCCAGCCACTCTCCCTGCTCATGACCCATATATCTTTAAAATGCCTTGTTTAAATATCTTGAAATTTATTTAAAAAAAGAAAAAAAAGTCAGCTGGCCACAGACCACACATTCCAGAACTGAAGTAGAAAGGAATGTGAATGGGTGGGTGGGGGAGAGGAAGGAAATCAATTTAGTATTGAAAACAAGACTAAACTGAGAAGCAGCTGATGTGCACTTGAGCAGCTGGAGAATGCCATACCATTACTATTTTTGTATGCAGTACCTTGTATTCAGGAAAATATGAAGTGAAAAGTCATTCACTCTTGCTTGCACTTAAAAGGTTTTATTTTAACGTCATGTGAATAACAGGACTTACGAGCTGCAAGACAAGAAGTAAATTCAGACAAGCCATAGGCTTCCTACAGGTCAGAAAGATTAGCTAATATTTCTTTATTCAGAATGAAGTAATACCTCAGGAGATACTGGTAGATGAACTCATTTGACCAAAGGCTAAGCAAGTATAGACTCCCAGAGGCAATGAGAATCATTAAAGATTACAAGATAAACCACCCAATTTTAAGATGTTGACATCTGTTGTATTATTGCCAGCATTAAGTTATTCCAGGGATTTTTGCATCTGGCATTAGAACAATACCAGGTAAACTAGCAAACCAATAATGCCTGTTTGAACTACATTTACCATTACCTACCCTTACACTAGGAGAACAAAACAGAGAAAGGCAGAGTCTTTTTTAACAGTCTAATCTGTCAGCTGAAGAGTGCTGGATTTTGTGGATTTTCCAAAAATACAGACATAAAAATGCATCTTACTTTTTACTACTTTTGAGTGGCTAAGTCAGCCTCCTCTGTGTTCCTGGGAGAATATCAGTGGCAGGGCCCTGTTCACTCCGTAGCAAAGTCAGAGAAAGCCTCAGGGAGAAGAGCCAGAAGGATCTGAACAGAAAAGCAGAGGCAGAGAAATGGAGCCAGGGAATAGATAAATCAGAAGCACATATTGCTACCGGGACTGTCAAGATACTGAGCCTGATCACTAAAGAAGGAATTAGGATTATGGAAAGAAACCTATTTCCCTTTGTGCTAAAAACCTTAGCACATTTGAAAGGATTTTCTGCCTGTCAATTTTATAAAGACTGCAGGGATTAATTCATTACTGACATCAAGTGTTTGTGTTGGTTCAGCTGGTTCTGTACCTCATCACTGGTAAAACACATCACTGTATTGGAAATATTGCACTTTCATTGTGAGTGTAAAAGCAGGATATAGAATAGCCAGGCTTTTTGTGACTTGAGAGTTTGGTGAATTAATTTAAAGAGGTAGTGATGGAACCATCTCTGATGGAGGGAGGTGGCCAGGCAGAACCGACTTGGGAGGAGCTCTGACTTGAAAGAGCCATGAAATGGCTCAGAAATGCCATAGTTAATGAAAGGGGAATTATTTGTTTTTGCTGGCCCTGTTCCCTGTTGAGAAAAAAAAAAAAAGGCATCAACAAAGTCTGAATTGGGAGCAGGTTTACGTGAGCATTACTGCATTCATCATTTTACATCCCAGAATACTGCTTTGATGCCTACCTTCCCCTTTCCCCGAATCCCTCACCCAAATTGTTCAGAAAAAAGTTTCTGAAGCAGCTGAAGTTTCCAAGATTATTGGAAGAGATGAAAGAAAGA
>JAVCKT010029469.1:0-29420 GCA_032273925.1 Rhynchotus rufescens | reverse complement strand
TAGATGAAGCAGGTCAATCAAAACCAGTTCTGCTAAATTCAAATAGCTGTAAGATTTAAATTCATATTCGGATCCTCACTGTGCAACACAAATACAAGGCTGGGAACCACCACCAATTATAATGAGGAAACAAATGAAGAGATAAACTTCCTGAAAAACACTTCACTCCTGGGCTGGGAAGTAGCTAGGAGCACAGATGAACTATTGCAGCCTGGAAGAGCAGGATTTGTCTCATCTCACTGCAGTGCTCATCTTGATGTCTCACCTAAGTCAGTCACTGCTTTGAGTTCATGATAACTCTCCACTCTCCCTCTCACTAAGAGGCAGGTGGCCACCTGAGTTAACTTAGGGCTACTTTTTTTCAGGAGCTGTCTGCTTCTTTAATTTTGCTACAGAGAAATGCAGATGATGAGCTTGGATTGGGCTTTGGATTTTCATACAACTGTAGTAAGATAAATTGTTTTCATAAACAGTATTCCATTGATGGAAGATAAATGCAAAAAAAAAAGAATTGAATTTCCTTAGCCACGTCAAGGTAGCTACAGTAAAAAGTAGCATATACATCATTTCTTCTCCCCCTACACGTGTGTCATCCCAACCAGGCTTGTTGTGCACTTGGCCGCAGCACTCCACGTGGGAGCAGGCTCTACCTCACTGGCCCTACTGCAACCAATGCCCTTTCTAACCATGCCCACACTAACTCACAAAGCTTGGCCTAAAACAAAAGCACAGCTCATGCGGACAGCTATCCTGTTCACGGAAGCACCTGTGTGTGCCTCAATCCCACCCAACCCAAGATCCTAAAGGAGGAAATATCACAGCTGAATCAGTGCCAGATTGTAACACAAAATGCTCCACTCAGCCCCTACAAAGAAGTTCTCCAGGCCAGCTCCCGCTGCACTAAGGTCAAGGAGCATCCCAGTCAAACACTCTCTTCTTATTAAACCTTACAGGACTACTTAATGATAACAGCGTAACAACAAATCCTGCAGTTGTGGGGTGCTCTCTTGCATTAGCTGGGACAAATAAACATGATCCTCTCACCCACACAGCCATGAAACATGGAACTACAGATCGGTGCACTGAGATTGTAGGAGGCTGCAGAATAGAGAGGTGTGCACATGGTTTCCATCCTTCTCGCATGGATTTTAGGGCAAGTTCTTTGGATGTGCAAGCTTGCTACACCTGAACTCTCTAGCTTTGCCCTGTACACCCTTCCTGAATATGATTGTCACAAAGCAGGACACAAAAGAATAAAATGGCATTTCAATAAAAGTTACACTGAAAAAACCCAAGATCCTATCCCGCTTAGGTCTAGGAATTAAAAATGAATGCTGACATTTTTTTAAGAGTATAAGGAGTTCTGCAGGAAAAAAAAAATCATTTTCTTGGAAATTAACCAAGACTTTGCAGGTAACAAAAGCAACAGTAAATACAAAGACAAATATATAGTCTATGCTTGGTTTTCGTTCTTCTCTCCCCCTCAAAAACAGCATGTTTTGATTTGAAAAAAAAATTAAAGATTAACAACATTGTATAATTTCACCAAATAATAACCCAAAGCAAATGAGCTTCTCACTACTGCCACTCAGTCTATTTAAATAGCCAGCATCTCAGTCTTCCTGTGCAAAAAGGCCTTCACCTAGCAAAGCATGTAAGCCTGGACTTTATTTTAAAGACATTGTTTTTAATTTAATTTGGATCTTTCATTTAGATAGGCCAACAGAGCTGTCAGAAGTTACTAAAATACTTAAGTACTTTCCTGGAACAGGGTGTCAAAGAATCCCCTTATGTAGAATACATGCATCTCGTGTTGAGTAGATAGAACAGTACGTAGAACAGCATCTTCTCTGAGAATCACTGAGGTTGTACAGGTCCGTATGCATCATCACACTTCTTTCTAAAACCCAATGTTTAGCAAAACACCCATTTCTGTTGTCAATACACAGACCGACAGAAAACAGAAGATCAACACACCAGGCATCTGGTATGTCCACTTCCTTAGACTCAGGTGCTAATTATCTCACATTTACTTAACCACCTTTCCCTTTTTTTTATACATACACATTATCCCCTCCTTTAATGAAAACTAAGTATTTTGAGCTCCAAATATTAAAAAGTGAAAAGAGTTTCAACACCAGATATTCTTTGTTATTACCCTTGATCCATAAAGATGAAACTTCCTCAAATTGCTGCAAGCAGAATCCATTTTCTGTGTTCTTTATTTAATTATAAATAATATATATTTTTTAACTTTCAGGTCTTCTCAGACAAAATTCAAGTTTCAGACAAGAAAAGAAAATAAAGCAAAACAAAATAAAACAAAGCCACCCCCCACACACACAACTGAACCACAAAAAGTCTTAGCTGATGCATACAGGAGCCAAACCAATGTGTCACAATATAACTGCATAAAACAAGTCAAACAAAACAAGGAAGCCAAAAGAATACTAAAACCTTCTAGAAGTCACAAGAGAAATCATGAAGACACTCAGTCTTTAAAAAAGACTTTTAAAAAAGACCTTTAAAAAATCTTTGTCCCTCTCATGCAATTTTTAGCCAGATTGTTACCTGGTTCAAATGGTCACGATGGCATTGATTTCAACCAATTTACAGCTAGTTATATCAGCTGAACATCTTTCTTATATTTTTAGAATCTTGTTGGCTTCGTTAGTCTTCAGCATGAAACCTCTAGAGTTTGGCGATGTTCTTGCTTACAGTTCAGCATATGCAAGCTCAACCCATCAATATGGGAATACTTTTTATACCAGCCTATTATAATTTATTTCCATATAAAGGGAAAATGAGTGTTGGCAAAAACTTTACAGCATACAAAAATATAATTGGGATGAAATTCAAATATTTCCATTCCTGAGTAATAGCAGAAGGGACATAATTTGTTAATTTTAGAGCTAAAGAGGGAAAAAATGATTATTTCATTTATGTACAGCACTGAGTTTCAATGGTCTTAATTTATTTCTTTAGTGGGATACTAGAGTATCAGAGCATTCCTTACAAGAGTAATGTTCCACTAGGTGCTCTAGAGCAGATGGGTGAGAAAAAACATATTTAACAACAAAAAAGGAATGACAAAAATATTACATGCATTTTTTTAGAAAGAATCAGGGAGGATCAGACTTTTGGCTACCATAATATAATAGAAGGTTATAGTACATGAGGATATGTTGCAGAGTAAAACAAGAATGTCTACACATAGAGGTGCAGGCACAGATAACAAGACAGCATTTAGGAAGCTAATACTGCTAGACTGGGACGAGATGGGATAAGATGGCATTTTCATTGTCAAAATTAACAGTGCTGAAATTACTAGTCTTATCAGCAAGTTATTCTATCTGGTAAATTGCAGATCTGGTATTTGGTAAATTAGTGTTGGTAAACACAAAACATATGTGCTCAATATATCTCAGGAATGTTGCACTCTTTCATATCTAGCTAGCCCACATCTGGACTAGCAATGTGCAACAAAAGAGTCATTTGGCAAATGTAGTTTTTATCTGTTTGCAAATAGCATTTCAATAGTTTGCAATATTCACAAATGTTTTGAGAGTCCTGAAAAATCCAGTAATGTTTGTCAGGAGATTTCAGCTTCTGATTTGTTGACAAACTGTCCAAAACTAGGCATATTATTTAAAGAGCCCAAATCCCTAATTTCCCATATCTGACAGACATGTAGGTCCATACCTCTCTTTGATTATTCCTGGATATGCTGCAGAATCCCATTAGAGCTCTGCTGGCCCCCAGGAGACCTTATGAAAAAGCAGTTGGCTCCTGCACCATACGGAGAGGTTGTGTACGTTTTTTTGGGGTTTTGTTTTTTTTCCTTTATTTTTGATACTGCAGATTCATTTTCTTTTTACAGGTTAAACTTACTTTTAGGGAAAGTTCAACTAACCTTCTTAAAAGATGTGCCTTGACATTGGTCTTCCAGAACACAGGCCTAACTCCAGCATTTTGAGTTTAATAGGCATGTACATAGGCTATGTTTGTATTGGTAAATTAAACTGTTCTGCATACGAGCCAAAAGAAAAGATAACACAACTGCCTTTACTACTAAATGGCAGAGTTGTAGCCCAGCCCATCAGAGCTTTTTCAGATAAAGTTTGGGCACCATTCAGGAGTTAGCACAGACCAGGGATCATTTCTACCAGTTGGAGGATTAACAGTGCAGGCAGAAGCAGATTGTGCAAGCTGTCGTAAAGCCCAGAGAATAGATCCTGGCACTGTTCAGTTTACTAGTATAGATGCAGCCATGAAGTCCTCAGAAATATTCTGTGAACTGCAGCTCTTGGTGACAGCAGACACAAAAGGTCTCCCTTCAACTTCTTTACTGTCCTGAGTTACTGAGCCCCTGAGTGTTTTGCTGACACTGAGCTGCTTTCAATCTACAAGTCTTCTTAAGACTGCACCATCTTTGTGTTAGAAATAATACTTTTACATACTTTGTAGGTCTGACATGGAGCTCTACAACATTATGGTAAACATACAGAAACGGCAGAAGTTAGTAGAATTTGCAAAAAGAAGTTTACCAAAGTTTACAACACGGGAATGGGTCCCGCACTTTCATTTCAGGCTGAAAACCTGTACCCATGAAAATCAGGGATAAAGTGACATTTCAAGTCACTTCAACTTGGAATCAGGATTTCCCCCTTCCAAGTTTGCAAAGATGAGATAAGTAAGCAAATGCATGTCTGGTGTAGCAGTTTCATTAATGTTTAGATGAATTGGCTATTAATGCCCGTGTGACACATGTAGGCTCAAATGAGAACAAAACTGCTTGGCATAATTAGCACTGTCCTACTACACTCCCCTTGCATATTCAGGGGCAGCTCCTACATACAGGGTGTTACAGGTATTTTGCTCATTGCCACAAAAGACAGTTGCAAGATTTTTTATGTAATATCCCAAACTTTGAGCTGTGGATAGTTCTTGAAGGCCATCAGGCTCAAACAGTCCCTTAGGCTTTATGGATAGATTCTACTTTCATAATTTAAGAGAAAATGAACCCTGGAGTGCTTTGCTGTTTTCGTTCACAGGAGGTAGTTCAAACGGATAATGAGCAGATTTAGTATTTTAAATATCACAACTATGGAGGATTTAAGACATTGAAGAAAACACATTTTTTAAATCATTCAGCAGTAGATTGAACATGCCTGACTGCCTGTGATGTCTTATTGTTGTTTCCAAATATGGACCATAGGTTTAGCGCAGACTCAGAATTTGCCTTATCCTCCTATCATTACAATTTTCAGATATGAGACCAGCTCGACAAGTAAAGCACCAAAATTCTTAATTTAGACAGAAACAAAAATAGTGACTTGAATCACTGTAGAATTTTTTGTTTTAAAAAAGTATCCATATTAAAAAGATTTTTTTAATATTAATTAATACACTTACAGATTTTTGGCCAGAGGAGTAAACAGGTGGAAAAGAATTGCAAAATAATACATAGAAAACAGCAAAGATGAAATTCTAAATTTAAAAAGATGAGAGAAATGTATTTTCTTTGCATCCCCCATTTTGCACCTCATTACCTCATCACCTAACGATGACATTTTTCTAGTCTGGCTACCAGGACTAATATTACCTTATCACAGAATTAGTTTTCATCAGGAAAGTTCCTGTAACCAGGTATTTTGTTACAGTTACGCTGCCTCAGCATTGAAATTCTGTTGTAAAATTCCCTTCTATTTCTTCTTCCTAGTCAGAGCTAGGAAGGGTAATGAAAACGTGACCCAACTCCACTGGACTGATTGGCTTAACACTATTTGTCCGCTATCTCAATGTGGTTCTCTATGGGCTAGGTCGTAACAGCATCTAGCTGGGCACTGGAGACCGGCCTGCCACACTGAGACAATGTCAAGTGCCCTCTACTGCATGGCTAAAGTTTCTCCTACTGCGTTGTTATATCTGCTTTTTTGCCTTTACCTCTCTGCTCGGATTTTGTATCTGAGAACAAAATAGGCAATTAGACGCAGAGAGAAGAAGAAAATTCCGAGCACAATGAAGTCCAGGTAAAGTTTGGCATTTTCTACATCCAGTTCTCTCAGAATTGCTTCTGATTTCTGAAAATGGCAAGTATCATCTTTGTCACAATGCAGATCTTCTCGATCCAGTCCATAGATGGAGAGAATAACTCCTTCGAACCCATATCTGGAAAAGAGAAGGATGGATTACCAAGTAAAATCCTGATGACCTGTTTGCAAATATCGCAGCAGCAAAACTGCCTCCATGAGAGTTTGCCTCGAAATGCTGAAGGATTCAATACTGCTTGGACTTTTGCCTCAGGACAAATTCTGTCCTTTGTTACAATCAAACAAATCTCGTATCACTGGCATTTTGCATGAGCCTGAACAAGGACAGAAGTTTTGCCTTCAACAGCTTTCAGTTAGCAATTATAGTGCAATTTCTCAAAAGGAAAATGTTAAAATTTAAGGCAGACTAATTTCAGCCTATATTGAAAAATTCTTCAATTTAAACTGACATCACTAGTTCCATTTTTAAAACTAAGCATCAGGGACACAATTATGATATGTAGTCAGAAATATATTAAATCTTGGATCAAACTAGAACATCTCTTGCCTTCTGTGCTACACTTTTACTAGCTAATAATGAGCAGTTTCCATGTCTCCCTCAGGATGGGGCACATATAGGCTTTAAAATTGCAAGTAGATACAGCAGCATGGTCCCTATACATATGTTAGCTCTCCTTAGCTTCAAGAAACTCCATATGGGCTACACAATTCCCTTGTGGCCTGATCTTGAATTCTAGTTACTAATTCAGTGGATGTAGCATGAAACAAGACTTTAGATTGAGCTTTGCTAGAAGTAGTGCAGATCAGAGCAGGAGGCAGGAAAAGGGGGAAGAGTGAAGGAGAATAAACCTGCAAAGCTGTTTCCTTGTTGTAAACCAGCCCTACAATGACAAAAGTCATAAGAAAAATGCTGGTTAAAGAATTGTTTTCAAAACCCATATAGCTCCTTCTGTAGCGTTCATTTCCTGGTCATTTCTGTCCAAAGAAAACCCATTGGCCACCTTCAGGGAAAATCATCTCACCTAACTGCAACTCTCAGTGTTTAGGTTTCTAGTTTAAGCTAATCCTCTAAACTAGCCTCCAGAGGTTTCTTGATGGCAATGGCCCCATCTTTAGAAATTTTTTTTCAGACAGATAGAGTGACTGACACAGAAAGGATAAAGGTACTCATCTCTTTCCATTGACTGTACATAGGGCTTAAACTACCGGGTTAGAAGTGACACAAATCCCACCTCACTTGTCGCAGTACAATTGCAAGGTTTAAAGGTATTTCTCCAACAAACCCATCAAGGGCAGTGATTTAAACAACACTTTTCCTCCAAAATGAGGTTCCAGAAGTCCCATTGATTTCTCATTTGGGCACATTGTCCCTATTATTTCCCCAACTTCTATGCCAAAATTCATGGAGATCCATGTGCTAAACAATCCCACTGAATTTAGTGGGAGTGACCTGGCCCCATAGCAGATGTTTCATACTTAATGTTCCTAATTACTTCACACCATATACAGCCTAAAATACAGTGAGGAAGCATGCTATTCTTTTACATTATTTGTATTTTTATGCTGTAAAGGAACATGCTGTGAACACAGTGTCTTTAGTATCCAAAATAACCAAATAACAAGCAAGCAAAGGCAAACAAACCACATTTTGAAGATGGGAGGTTAACAGCCTCCCTAGCAGTACCTGACATAGGAAATGTAGGACATCCACTGGAGGTAAGTTGGAATGGTATCAAAGCTGACAAAAAACCCAGAGAACAGAAGCACCGGGATGGCAGTAACTGGGCCCACAAAAGTGGCCACCTGGGAAGGTAAGTAACAGCACAGTCAGAAAGACAAGAAATTAATTTGATCTTCCATCTAATGTCTTGACCTCCAGTGAGGACACTAGTCTTTAAATGACGAGGCTTTCTTTATGGTAAATCTCCTGTCCTGAGCCAAACCCATAGAAGCTGTGGAAATCTCCTCTCAAGCAGCAGGGAAGAATACCATGCAAATCCTTCTGATAACGCTACTCCCCCAAATTATGACCGTTCCAAATACTATCAACTTGCTGGGGTTTTTTGATATTTTTGGGGGGGAGAGGGAAGGGAAGTGCTTAGAGGCTGTGAGTGAAAGAAAGAGGTTTCTTTCTCCAGTCCCTAAAACCTTGCTCCTTGCTCCTCTTTGCAGTGATGGGAGTTGTCCTTGGAGAGACATGAACACACAGAGAAGGTTGCAGAACAAGACAAGTTCTGGCATTCCCTCACCTCTCTGTGCATGAGACTCTTCGTTCTAAATATCATGTCCCACACCCACTCCCCTCTCAGACCTCCCTCCTCACTAACCCCACACGCACAGCAGTTTCAGTTGGTCCTACAAATTTCTGAAGAGGGTAAGGAGCATCATGAGCTGGGGGGACTTTGGCAGGGAAGACACATCTTGGCCAGACTCCATTCTCTCTTCTCTGCTTCCTCTCCAGGACAATGGGCTGTATGGGTATTTCGGGGGAGAATGGAAACACAGAGGTCACAGAATGTGGCTGTGCAGGCACAAAGCAGGACCCAAGACGAGTACTGCAGAAACTCTGACAGCATCAGTGCATAATAATAATGTCATATATGTAATATCTTCTGCTGTCACATGCCCTGCTGTGGATTCATCACTTCTCCGCCACTACTGCCAGGAAGCACACTAGTTCCATGGCTAGCTACATGGTCAGTCAGGACACATGCCAGTTACACGGCTAGCTTCCAACGTGCCAGCCACACCATGAGCTGCATCTCTCTTTGCCAAGGGTTTGATATCTAGGCAAATCTCTCTTTGTCTTGCCTCCTACAACTTTCCCCTGTAGTTACACAGAAGAATCCTGTTCCGAGCTGAGCGACACACAACTTCACGGCCCACCTCCTCCACGTAGCAGATGCACAAAAAATGCATCTGTCTTGCAGATCCTGCTCAGCCTCAAACAAACAGCAAGTGACAACGCATCAAGCAGCACCATTCAAATGGGGAAGAACTGTATTGCCTCACTTCTACTGGCTATTTAAATTGCTGTTCGTGAGAAGCACCAAGAGAACCTTTTACCTGTCATCCACCCCAAAACGGCTGAAAGGCACAGCAGCAGTTGCAGCAAATAACAAGTGCTAGGGAATAGCAGGGGTCCGGCGAGAGCCCCAAACCCATCAGTACCTGGAGGGATGTAGAGGCTGCGCCTATCAGAAGACCCAGTGACTGAGCTACCAGGGATGTCATGGTTCCCAGGGCCGCAAAGAGGACAAACCGGAGTGCATCAGATGGCTGCGAGGTCATCCAGTACACGATGCTGCAGTAAGCTACAGGAAACATGATCTGCAAGGAGATACACACACAGTTAGTTCATTAAAATCAAATATTCATTGATGAGTGAGATAAAAACACAGAGATAAAAACTAGCATTATATTCTAGTTAATCAACAGCTCTCAGCCTTTGCATCCTACATGACAGGAACGGTATTCAGCTGAGGAGAATGAATACATCTGCCACAGACTGTCAAAAACACATCCCACTCACAGCCTTTTGAAATGCCCAACCACACAACCCACAACACCAAAGATGCTCATTTGTTTATTAAGGAAAAAAAAAAACCAAACAACTTGAGTCAAGCCTAGGCTTTTGTGAAGTCCTACCATTTATTTCTAAAGAGGTTTCAGTTTGAACTTGAAGCTCCAGCACACACATAAACAGTTTCTGTTCAGATGGACAAAATAGCAATACTGATTTTCCTGTCAAGAATTTAAATGGTTCTTGTTTTTATTGAAGCATAGAGAATATACCTGAAAAGGAACATCAGCCATGGTTTTAGCAAGGTAGTAGGCTTTCAGACTGTACCAGTAGTTCAGGTGCTCTCTAAGAAATACTCCCATCTCAAGAGGAACTGCAGAGAATACAAATTAATAAGACAAATTAGGTTGTTAGCATGTAACATTCTTGTTCAAAATAATACAGTTGATCCATTTCTAGTCCTGAGCTGCTTCAGGCCCACAGTGGAACTGGAGGGCTCAGGCCTTTGACAGACCAGTTTGAATGATGGGAACTGATATAAAGAGATCAACATCCAGAGCTGTTCACTGTTTACAATATCAGTTCATCTTAACCTTGCTCAAAGCAGTTTTTTGAAATTCAAATGATGCCAAAGCTAAAACAAGCTGCTCACTCCCCTTCAACAGGCAGGGAATCAAAAGTAACAGCCCCAGAGAAGAAGCATGGAACAGTCCATATTGCAGGATTTGCTTCTAATAACACATGACCCCAAGTGAGCAGTCATGAATTAGAAGTCCTGCAGAAATTATCACAATATCTCCAAGTAGTTCTGGAACCCCAGCAAAAGAAGAAACTGCAGTCCAGGTTTGTTACAGTGAACTGTCAACACTGAGCAACACTGGCCTAATTCCGGGGTCGCACTAAATAAATCTCCATTAACCTCTATGGAACACTTTAGAGAGTACGAGGTGTAAGCACAAGTCAAATGTCACCTTACATGAGACAGGCACATTACAACCTTTCCTCCTCTCCTAAGTCTCTTTCCCTGTTAATTTACCAGTGTGACCGGTACTCACATGTAAGGACAGTTGGCATCAGCGCAGCAAACATAAGAAACAACATGGAAAAAAAGAGGAAGCCGGAGTTGCTGAGGACCTTCTTGGCTTCATTGCCAATCCCTAAGTAGAGCAAGCCAATGAGCAGTCCGATTCCAATGTGTGAGGTGATACGCAAGTGCGTCAGGACCTACAAGCAAGATAAGAGTAGTTGTTCTGATCAGGATGACTGGGCTCAACAACCATGGCAAATATCACTGAAATTAAGTATGTCCCTTGCAGAAAAACAGTGGGTATAATTAAAAGAGCTTGTATAGAGATGGTGTACCAGCAAACTGGGCTTCCACTAATGAAAATGTTTAGTAATGAGCTTCCTAGTGTGAAAAGGCACAAGGCATACAGTACAGAACTTCTTCCTTCAGACAAAGACAGTAGCTGCAAATGCTGCAGCCGGGAATCTTACTGTCTGATAACGTCAGGGAGCCATTGGCCTTCACTCAACAGAGAAAGCAGACTTCGTCTCTGACTAAAAAATAGATTTCCCAGATCAGAAAAGGCTATTAGGTCTGAGGCTTCTACAGATCAAACTAACTTAATCAGGCAGCAATTACCCTTTGTGTCTTCTCTGCAATTCAGTATTCCTAAAAGATGTATGGAAGAACAGAAGAAAGAATAAAACAAGAAATAATCGCAAGTCTGCAGAGTTAAGTAGGAAAAAAACCCGTTTCTTAAAATCTACCCTGTTCTGGCATCTATGTGTCAAAAAATGAGTTACAGTTTGGTGGAAAAGAAGAGAAAGTGTTTAATGATTTGTCTGAACACCTCCAAGAGATGTTCTCCATGTATAGCACAGAAATAAGAACTCCTAGTTGAGCAACGTGGAGAATGTGAAATTGTTTACATGAACATGTTAATTTATTTTTGACTAAGTATTTGGTACTAGTCCAGATATGCAAACTATCCTAGAAGAGAAGAAAGCAAAATTCACAAACTAACTTAAACATGGCAACTGCTCTGTAAGTAAGGCAGCACCAAGGGAG
The DNA here is from genome assembly GCA_032273925.1 of Rhynchotus rufescens. Classification (NCBI taxonomy): domain Eukaryota; kingdom Metazoa; phylum Chordata; class Aves; order Tinamiformes; family Tinamidae; genus Rhynchotus; species Rhynchotus rufescens. Next base: position 17,770 of record JAVCKT010029469.1, on the reverse strand, counting down.
AAGAACAATTTAAGATAAATGCTCTGGTAAAACAAAAAAAATGGGCATGTACTTTGGAAACAGGAAAATGCTTCCTAACCATTAGAACAACAAGGTTCTGTTTTATCTTCCTAATCAGAACAGTGGGAACAATATCTAATCTCTCTTACTATAGCACCCTATGTAATGTGCCTGGCTTTTCCCTTTTGCAAGGGTAGGGGTATCAAGTTAATGGTGCATATATTGTCTGCAATATATTGTCTTTTTCCTCTTTGTGTAAAGCACACCTTTCAAAATGTAAATAAAAAACAGCAGAAAAACAGCAGAAAATTAATAAATAAAAACATATTGATTGCAAATTTGCCACTAATAACAGCAGTTGACCTCTAAAATAAAATGTTCACTGTCACTCCATGACAACCTTCATGCATGTACTGCAGAAAGGAACTTCTAGGCATGTGACAATACTTCACAACCAAATGAATAGATCTTTTAGCTACCACAGGATTATAAAGATAGTCTTACTGAATCCCTCATGATGGTGAGAAAAGTCCTTTTGAAGAGGATGCAGAACTGGGTTAGGCAGCTGGCGGAGAAGCTGTGGCAGCCTTCTGTGGAGGACGAATCCTAGCGGAAACACACGAAAGAATAAACTCCTTTCTCTGCAGAATCTTAGTTTTCATTCACAAAATCCACTCTCAGCAACTGAACACCCCAGAAACCTCCCCCCTTGACTGAAGATTTGAATTCTCTTCCTCCCTTTCCCAACCTCAAGCCACAGCCACTACTTGCTGTCCACAAAATACCTCTTCAGAAGGCCGGTGCCAGAGGAAGGGGTTCAGCTCGCTCTCTCCAACATCTCTCTTGTAGTCCGTGTCACAAATCCTCTCCCGCACCGCCCGCACCAGCCGGCTGTTCTGGTCTCCGTACTCACCAGAAGCTACTTCCATAACTACACAAAGCAGAAGGTAAGTTAGTGGTTTACACCACTAATTAGGGACAGCCCTAATCATTAGGTTCCTGTGATCCTGTAGCATTGATAGAAAGAAGAGTGTTGCTTAAAGCAATGCCTCAGGTGAAAATATATGTGGCTCTAAAATGCCACAGGTAAAAATATATGTGCATGCACACGCACATACAAACATAATTTACACATTTTTCTAAAAAAAATTTTAGAGAGTCCTGTTCATCCTCTTAGACAAGTGAATCCTTTTGGGTTAAAAGCAGTGAATATTTGATTTATTTGGTAATGAAAAGTGTCAAAGATCTCATTTTGTGGTCCTCACTGCTCCTCTGCAATTGCAAAACAACACTGGAAGAAAAAAATATGCTCTTAGCAATAAGATACCACAGAGATACTGCTCACAGAAAATCACAATACTGGAGTCACTTTGTAAAGACTTGAAGATTAATTAATATGAAACACAAAAATAATTTCTGTGATTCACGTCCTTTACCTAGACGTCTCTCATAAAGAAATATTTACTAAATTCTACCACTAGATGGCATTCAAATTACTGAGAAAAGACTGGACCAATTTTCTTTTGGATTTTGGAATATATAAGTACACACACACATATGTATGGTTTCCTGAAGTTGCCAGGTTGCCAGTCAACCATACACACACACAAAAAAAACATTTTCCTTACCAAAATCTGCTGGGTTGTGGTAGGTTGGACAATTTAAACCCAAATCTCTCAAGTAAGGGACAAGGTTTAATACTTTCCCACGATAAATGCATTGACCTTGACTTAAAACATAGAGCTGAAAAACAAGACCAAAAAAAAAAGATGAAAAGAAAATGAAATACCATCAAAATATTTTAACCTGCTATCTGTATGTCAGCAATGCATAAAGCCAACAGTTCTTGCCCTGTGGTCAAAAAAGGCTTGTAAAGATTTGTCACTGCTTGGAAGAGCCTTTGCATGGAATCACAACTAAGGGAAAATGTGCAGCATATCGGAAATGCTCAAGATTTGAGTTTTGCAACATTCCCTCCAGCACTAACAGCACCTTAACAGAGAAACAGCCTTAGACACATGCTGGCAGCAAACAAGAAACTGTAAAACTGAGCCATCTAATTTCCATACATTAAGGATATTTTTGGCTGGGAAAAGAGGCTAGTGAATACAGGAATAGAAGGATAGATGGAATACACATACACATAATTTATATGTGTTTATAAATATAGAACATAGCAATAGCAAATAGCTTGATTATTCTTGTTTTTAGCTACACTATTGACTTTAAATAAACCTCTTTGCCAGACTGGCAATCAGTGAATGCATGTTCCTCTATGGTATGGTAGGTTTTCTTTAAGCTCTTGCAGCTCTAATTTAGATCTCTTAACAAGATTAAAGTAAATTTAAATCTAACCTAAACACGCACAGTACAAACCCTGTTTTTAGCTTGGAGAAAAAAAAATCTCCAACAGACTTAATTTCAATTCTTATTATTTCGTGTGAACAGACTTTTCCAAATTTATACTTGTGGAGCTAGGATGAAAATGTGCGCTAGCAGCATGGCAGATATTTACACTAAAGTTCTCTTGCTCTTCAGCTACCTCTCATTTACTTCACTGAGAGTTGTGTCCGGGGCAATGGAGGTAGGTAAGGACATGAAAATTACAAATGTGATAGTCAGGACTTTGTAAACTGATTAGCTTTACAATTCTATAAGTTGACATAGAAAAAAACCCCAAATATATCAAAAAGTATATTTTGCTCTAATTTACTGAAATTTATTTATTTGATTTGGAAGCACAGACCAGAATTATTACTATCTTTATTGTGAGAGGGCAGTCAAAAATGGAACTTGCCTAACCCATACTGAAAGAGAAAGAATCTGAGAATAATACCTGATCAAACAACTCAAACAGTTTAGCACTGGGCTGGTGAATCGTGCAGATGATGGATCTGCCCCCCTGGGCTAAAGCCTTCATCAAAGAGACAACCTGAAAACACGATGCACTATCCAAGCCACTGAGTAAAAGGAAAGGAGAAGTTTGTTAGATCAACAGTTCCACAGGAAATTAGCACATGCATCTGATACATTACTCTCACACTATTCTCTTTTTATAAATTGTCTCAGTAGCAGCTTAATTTTACCACATGCCAAGCTTATGCTTGTATTTCTCCACAACCCTTTTAATTAAGTTGAAAGCATGCCTGAGAATGAAAAATAGCAGTATTCTCAAAGATGCCTGAAGGGGCTTCTACATTTTAGTAATACAGACTGAAGATACTCCCTACTGCAGTGAACAGATACAAACTCATAGCTCTCCCAGCCTCCCCTGGACTGATCACAGAATTCAGTGTGTGGGTTACATCCTTTATTAAAAGTCACTCTTAGAAAAGCTTATATTCCTGAATTATCGTTGCTGGAAAGAGAAAATTCACATGCCACAATCTGAAAATAACTTCCTCTTAGCTCTTCCTTCCTCTTTCAGTTTACATCTCCCTTAATTATTTACAGCTCTAAGATCTGGAGGTTATAGCAGTGACCAGAGCACTAACTGAGTACCTAAATTATTTCTTGGGAGATCAATGAGCACTTAGAGGAAAAATAAAAAAGACCCTCTTCCAGGAATTTGAAGATAAATAATCTTTCTTTTCATTATTCTACCATATAAAGCAATACTTGTCTATCTCTAACTTAGGCCTTGAAATACCTGGTTGGTTCATCAAAAAACATGACAGGAGGATTGTTCACCAGCTCCAAAGCAATGGCAAGACGTTTTCTCTGGCCTCCAGAAAGACTCCCAGTCCTTGTGTTGGCACATGTGAGCAAACCAAGGGCCGTCAGTATTTCCTTTACCTAAAGGAAACCCAACAACATATGTCATTTACATTTGCTAGTGTAAAAAAAAAAAGTCTCTTTACTGTTCCACTGATTTTCATGAAGAAACTACACTAGCCACTGACTTTTTCTCATGGTCTATACATTGAAGTCTTTCTTTCTTCATACAGTGTAAGAAAGGTAAGTGGGGCTTAAGAACATTTACCATTTTGATCCAAATTCTATGTGTCCTTCCTACCTGACCTGTCTTAGTAGGGTTCCTTTCCTGTAAAAACTAAGTGAAAATCAGTACTTCAACAGAACCCCTTGGATCTGACTCAGATCAGAAGAGCTGACCGGTGTGCAGTGTGAACAGATATCATGCAATGAAACCAATGGGTTTCTTTAAAGGAATTTCTAGGCTGTATTTACAAAGGGAATGCAGAACTCTAAAATAAAAATGAGTTGTTTCTACAAAGTAATGACCTATTTTCTCCTAATATCTGTTCTTCAAAGCCTGCTCTTCAAATGTGGCCAGTGATTTTAGGTGCTTTCGTTCTTATCGAAGCCAATTCAGTCGTCATACATACTCTCAGATGTTTGGGATTTCCACAAGGCAGAGCCTCCTAAAGGGCACAGTCTACTCCAGGGTCTTTGGAACAAAAGAAGAACAATCCCAACTGCTATGAATTTTCTCTTTCAGTGACTGTGGATCTGATTTTACACTCTTTTATCAGGAAAGGTGTTTTTTGGTATTAGTGGAAACACTAACATAAAAATGGGTGATTCCAGGCTATACTATTCAGACAATAAAAAAACAATGCTTTAAAATATGATATGGAAGCCCACATCTTTAATATTCCACTGAAGTGGAGGAGAACTAGTCTGACATTTTTTTAACATAGCAACTGCTTGGGCGGAGACAGTTTCTTGGAAAGGTGGCCAAAATAGGTTAGATGTGCCAGGGTTGGATGCTACATTTGTCCTGACTTTGATTTCCAGAAACTGCAGGCATTTATCACTCTTGGTCAGGAAAACAACAACAACAAAACAAAACAAACAAGCAAGCAAGCAAAGGAAAAAAACCCATCAGCTCTGGTTCTCATGGGGAATAGCCCAACTGCCTTTATATCTAGGAAGGAGCAGGCTTCTGGACACAATGGCATACAGGCAGTACAAGCTATACCAACTTCCCCAAGTCACAGATATTAAAACAAGGACTGTGAGTTCTGCTTCTATGGAGGTTGTTCACTTGTTCCTGACAGTTTAAAACAAGCATCTGCACTCTTGCTCACACGAATACATAAATTCATAAAGTTTATCTACCATAAACATTTACCTAGCAATTTACAGCAATAAAATAAATGATTTATTCCTATAAAATAAATGATTTATTACTACACATCTCAATACTACTAGCCAGGCAATGACTGCACTTCTAATTTGTATTGTACAAATGTATTTGAGACTGTCCTTTCCTCAAAGAGCTATTTGTAATTACAGTAATAACATGAGCATGTGAATTCGTTTGCTTGGCCTAACTTATCAAAGTGCAAATGAACTGAAACTTTTAAAGTACAAATAAATGTAATCATTGATTTGAAACAAACATATTTTCCACAGAATATTTTCCTATATAAAATCTCTTTAGTTTATTAAAAGAAATATCTGAGTGAGTCAGAGCAATCCTGTTGCCAAACATATGTTGATTCCCATAAGTTTTCCTCCCTAGAATTTCAGATTCTCCTTGACTGGTCCAAAACAGAAAAGTATACCTGGATCAGCAAAACTCATTCCTCATAGTCATTTTAACAGGTTCATGTTTTGCTGCCCTTAATACAGACATAATTAAGAAATAAAGACAAATAAGGCAGCCATGGAAACAGTTCCTGCATCTTTGGAGTTGCTATGTATTTCACATTTTTGGACATGGGATATACTTTTCATGGAGTGGCTCCGAAGCAATTTTTTCTTCTCCTTTATAAACTTGAGCCTAAAAATCACACGCCAACTACTGCTATAGGGATCTTTTATCAGAGTAGGAAACTCCTCTGAAATGGTTAAGTCCAGCAAGTCAAGTAAGTTCAAGTCCCAGTGCTTGATGTACATCAATAAGCAAATCTGTCATCTATGGAAGCGTGGAAAATCTCTTGCATTCTACTTCTCCCAGCACTACCCATACAAGTCATAGCTTTCCTGCATATATTGCAAATAAGCCAGGAAACCCACATCACGTCTCTTGAGAGGAGGAAGGTGGGATGGGAAACTATCTCAGGAAGGCTCCAGGGCTCATGTCACCAGTTTGAATAACTATGTCACCTAAATTACCCTAGGCCCTGCGGTTGAAAAAGAGGCAATCTCCTTAGGAGAATAGCTTCAGAGTATAAGTCAGGACAGCTTCAGAGAACAAGTCAAAATAATATGCTCTGAATTGTCCCCTACTTGCTCCTCTCCAATTTCAGTTCGCACAGGGCCAGCCATACTCCATTCTCACTCACAGGGCCCCTCATCTGCTTTGCCCTCCTGCAGACTCTGATTTCAGTTAAGCCCTATCCTCTGCACTATATTTGCCCAGAGGATCTTCTCAGGGTATGACAAGGGGATCACAAAATTCTCCAAAACGAAAGTATAATCCTTTATTCTACTTATGAAAACTAACTCTGAAAAACCATGAAAAGCTCCAAACTTGAACTTTACAGCAATAAGTGTAGCACAAATGTTGGAAGCATTTTACAGGAATAGAAACTCCCTTTTCATTGACTTGACATCTGAGTCACAGAAAGACTATAAGACTTGCTCAGAGTAACATACAAGGCAACATCAAAGGCAGAATGAGCCATCAGTTTTCTGGAAAGGAAAATCCTAATTTTAGCCATGAAACCATACTACTGCATAAACCCCATTAGCCCTCAGCACAACCCTCACATAGGCAGAAGCATCCTCCTTGAAAAGGTAGGGTAAGAAAGATGATAATTATTGCCCTTTGTGCTGTCTTATGCAGGACTGGAAAACAACCTGAAGTCAGCAAAAACAAACCCAAGCACTAGCTACAGTTTCACTTGTCTTGAGTCTATCAACAACCTGAACTTGCTTTCATCAGTGCTGTAATTTTTCTATTTTTAGCTGCAGGCACAGTCCTCCCCCTCCTCGCTCATACTTTGTTTTGAAACGCACTGTGCAGCACCGAGTGGTTCCTCTCACATGCTTTGGCATGCCCTGGTAACTCTACACGAGCAGAGATACCCGAGCTCTGACTGCCCTTTGTGATACTTAGTCCAGATTTTTTAGGCTTTGTTTATAGAATCAAAAAGGGCTCATTTCCAATACTTTTAAGTATAACTGAGATAATGAAACTTAGTTGAGAAAGCCATTTCACACACAACCTAGCATGTCTGAAGTAATTTTGTCTGGCTGCACACCTCCTGGTATTTTCCTTAAAAAGAGTCCTGTGTCAGAGCACATGATAGGGAGGAATTATGTGATTCTGATGGTTGAGAGAACATACGTCTCAGTGAGGCTCCTTTCAGCACAGGTCCAGTTGGTCTCTGGCAGTAAAAACACACCAGGATGTCTCTCCCACTCAGGCCAGTCATGGGCCAGTCACCGCCAGAAGCAGTGCAATCAACACAAAAACCAAGTGTGCAACTCTCATTCCTGCTGCTTTAGAAAAGCTACATGCAAGTTTTGTCTTGGCTTCCTACTTGTCCATACCAATGCAGCTACAAAACATATTAGCCTGCATGTTCACTGCAACTGCACTAACTTACCCAGCTGAACAGCAGGACCACATATCACATCCGCCGTGCCCACCTGCACAGCCATAAAGATCTGTGCTTTCAAATACAAGCACACCAGTTGCTGTAACAATTACAAGAACTACTGAACTTTGTCATGAATGCTCAGAAATACAAACTCTGCAGGTAGCCTCCATGCACTGTTGTCAGCCACAACTGACCTACCTGGCCACACATGAGAATGCTGGAGCCCTCGGACACACGTGTAAGAGAATCCAAGTGCTAGCATGCACTAAGAAGAATTCTAAAAATCCATGAATTCATTTGAATACATCTTTTATAATTGTTCATTCAGTCTCAGCTTCAGGCATACTGAAGGCTTCTTCCTAGAGGCTGCACCACTCATACCCGCATGATATCTGTCAAGTTTGAGGCCATGATTTATTCTGTCATTACAAGTTTAATGAAGTTCAATGGCAGATAAAGATGTCACCTTCACAGAGGTTACTTCACAGACCTCTTTAGGACTCACAACACTATCATTTGGAAGGACAGTATACATACCATTTCCCTTCTTCCTTCATCTTTCTCTTGAAGTTTCAGATGAGCAGATACCTGGAATGTAATAGAAAGAAATTTAACTTTTGAATGATCTAAACTGATCTGAATTGACGTTCATGTGAAAGAAAATCTTCCCCACAAAGAAGCTTTACAGGAAAGTAGCCACACAAAGCATAGAGTAGACTATAGTGATCTCTTCTGACCTTAAATTTCTGAATTGATGGTGGCATACAGTATGAACAACTTTATCCTTTCTAAATGACAATATCCTCTGAGAGGGAATAGTTCTTTTCTCAAACTGAGCATCATGTGCTTCTAGTCTGATCACTCAAGCTGGCAATTAGTAAGCCTCTTGACACTATGACAAATGACAAGGAGAAGACTTTCTTTTGCCTTTAAGTCTCCAGCCTATTCTGCTCCTGTTGCTTTCTTGTGAAGAACTGATTTTATACAATTCATTTTTCAAAGAAAAGACACAAAAGAGTAGAAGCAGCAGACAGTCCAGGCTTAAAATCAAAATAGCACTTTACAATTGAAGCATGGAAGACGGATAGAAAGGGAGATGTAAAGGTTATTGTCGGTCACTCAGCCACCAAGCAAGAGAAAAAAGATATCTCTCTAGAGGTTTGTTTTGGTAAAGAATTGAAAACTCCATTCTTAGTGAGATCTATGGAAATTATAGTCCTAAATTTTATACCAAATCATAATGCTGGTCACATATTGAAAACCATAAAGCTAAAGAAGCTCAGACAACCTGCAGAAGCACAAGCCTGAAACGAAATTCAAGGCATCATTCAAGTCCAGGCACTCTCATTGAGTGGGATTAAAAACAGTAAACATCTAGTGCCACCACTAGGAATAAGAACATATGCAATACAATTGGGAATTTTCTGTTATCCTGAATCCCAAAATAAACTAGAAACAGAGATAATTTTCACCATCATAGCTTCTTGGACAGTAAGATGAGGAAGGAGCATGTCATCTTGCATGATGTAACAAGAGACTTTGCGAAAAGAGCGCAGGTCGCGAGGCTGTCCATTGATGAGAATTTCTCCTTTCATTCCCGTCTCTCTGAAATGAAGACAATAAACAGGGGTGACTTTTTTTGCCACAGGCTTCAATTTGTGAAAGTGTTAAATAATTACTTAGGTAATTATTGTCCAACATAGAAATAAAGTGATGCAGCGGATAGAAAAAAACCTTATTTTGTACATTCTCTTTCATGAGAGGCTTCATGCAATTATGATGAAAACCAGATTTGAATCCATGTTAGCAGAAAATGTGTGCTGCTTTATACGAATGCCCTAGAAAAATATCAAGTCATGACAGTGCTTTTTTTTGTTTTTTTAAGATTACTATGTCCTTATGACCTGAGGCCAACACCACAAAGCTACCTTGTATTTAGCAAGAGAATAACAAGTTCATGAAGATGAATCACAGTCACTTCACACATTGCAATTAAGTCCAGAAAACTTCTGAAAGGACTACTTTTTTCAAGTGCATATAAAACCTAATTTTAAATTTTCACAAACATAAGACATTGAGTCAAATTTGTTACACAGCTAAAGGGAACTTTAAAGGAAGTGTTTTGTTTTGTTCTGCTTGGGGCTTGAAATTTCTTCCTATTGTTGAATCTGGTTTCTTAACAGATAAATTATAAATGTTCAGAACAGGAAAAGAAAAACACACAATAAGAATCTAATTTGAAATCTGTGAACTACTTGTTTTCTGCAAATAGTGGGTAAAATTTCTTCTACTGTTGTCTCTAAAGAACCATCACTACACACAGTCCACATCTTACTGGTGGCTGTTGTTGTTACTGACCTGTATCCTGCCAGAATATTCATGAGTGTTGACTTCCCAGCACCAGAAGGACCCATAATTGCAACAAGTTCTCCACTGCTGAATTTCCCTGAAATCCCTTTCAAAAGGGTCTTGTAACCTGAAAGAAGAAAGAGAAGTTCATTGAACAATGACCCTTCCTGGTCAGATCTGGTGGAAAATACAAGTTTCTTCTGCGAGACAAGGATGATAAAGTGGCTTTAGTGGGTACGTTCTAAGAATTTGATATTAATTACTATGAAAGGTGAAAATGACTATGATGTAATGTATTGACAATGAAAAGCCAAATTATGAGTGGGCGCAACAACCTCTGCCCACTACACAAATAGCACAGTGGTCTTAGGTAAATCCACTTATAAACGCACATTCTTGTTTCATATTATCTTTGCTGGTAAACCCTAATTTAAAGCCCTGAAATCCATGGTTCTGTGGGTGCATGCAAATTGGACAATTCATCTTGTTTTGCATGAATCCCATTTAAGGAATGCAGCAGTCTAACAATTCTGCTCTCCTGTGTAGGAATCCAGGCAATAACCACAGAAATTAGCCACTAGAAATATTCGATCCTACTTTTTTTTCATGGCAAATGTGAGGAAAACATATCTGACCATATTAATATGAGTCATATTAAAATATTTACCAAGATAGTTTTTTCAAATATCTTTTTTTTTTTGTGGAATAGGCCAAAATCCTTTCTAAACCTGAATGAAACAACTTGTTTAGAACCTAATGAGATATTACAGCATTTGAATTGACTATTCACGGAGAAAGAAGAATCTACCAAAAGGACCAGCTGTTTAGGAAAGATAAATCCATGGCAGCCATGTTAAGGTCTATTAACCTTGTCTTTCATGCAAATATCACTATTTTTCAGAAATCAGGATTTGAAAGAAAGAGGCAAGGAAAAGACCAGACCTTTCAAATGACAGTATTTATCAAATAGGTTCTATAGACAAAAGATCCTTCACGCTACCTCCCAAGCTTAATGAACATCTGCGGTCTCCCAAGCCTATCAGATATGTTCATATAGATATCAGACATTAACTTCACAATGTTACATGCATTATGCATACACTCAAATCCATGCAGTTGGAAAACACTTTCTTGAACAGGTCAAAAATTGGCCAAGATGAACTGCCATTAACATCAGCAGCGTTAGCCTTTCTTTCTCTAGGTCTCACGCACAGTGTCACTAACCATGGTGTAAAGTATGCATTACTGCTTGCCTGTATTCTCTGTCTGCCCCACAAAGCTGTTCAAAACAACAGAACATACACAGTAGTAACTTTCTAAGGTGCCAGTTTCTACTGTGTATGTTTGTTCTGACCCAGATTTCCAGCATATAGGAGTTTCATAAGAGTTCATCACAAGTGCCAGCACCAGAATAGTAAATACCACACATATTTATATGGGAGTATAAAGGATGTGGCCAGTCTGAGTGAGATACACTGACAGAGCTATAACCTCTAACATAGAATCAGCATCTGAAAATATATTTCCAGAACACATATTTCTAGAATACATGTCATTACCTAGAATGGAAGCCATTCTTCTACATGTAACTGCAAGATTGAAAGTTGCATCCATTACATATTACCAAAATACCTTGGTATTTTACAAATAACAAGCAAATTACCTTTTAATTGTAAAGGTTTTTTTTTTTCACTTGTTACCAGCATTTGCTTATACCTCTCTGCTGAATATTTCCATTTCATGTATATTATACACTACTCAAATCCAGAATGAGACACAACTCTCTGAAACATTTGTGAAACAGTATAAGAACATAATTTAAAAAGAAACAAAAAAAATCACTATTAATTTTAGATCATGATCCCAATCACTGTTATTTCACTGGCTACAAATTCAAAACCCTCTCTTTTAACTAGAAACACCTAAGAAGCCTTTCCATTACAAAGGTTAATTTAGCAAACTAACCATGAGATTTTACACTGCAGCAGTAACATGGTGCCAAGTATAATCCTTTACCAGGAATTAAAGGCTGTAAGTAACTATAGTCTACTGTTTCAGAACATGCAGGCTAATCTTTAACTGAATCAGTTGAGCTAAAGCTTCTATACTGGGCCACATGTCTTCCACGAGAAACAGATTATGCATTTGGAGAAGTCTGTATTCTTAAAATACATGGACTGTTTCACATCCACTTGCTGTATATTAGAAACTTCTGATCGCCTTCTATCCCAGCTTACTTGTCCCAACTCATTTTCCTTTGGTCACTAGTCCATGATCAGTGCAGCAAGGCATTTCATTCCTATGTGGAATTTAATGGAAGACTGTACCTCAGAGAGAATTCACCATAAAACTGAATGCCCCACACGTGGGGCATTCAGTTCTAGTATAACAGGGGCTGTTTTCCTAATGACTGGAATTACATTAAGACTCCATTTAGTGAAATGGCTTTCAGACATTTCTCTTCAGAATTATTTTCATTTTGAACAGAAAATAGCTTGCATCCTTTTACTCTCTCAGAGTTACCGTGACTTCATGATCAAAAATGTATTTAGGGGTCTATGTTCATGGGAATCTAATTACTAATTTCAAAAACTACTTGAAATATTAGGCAGTTGTTTAAGGTGGTAATCTACCAACTACTCGAACAACTCCATAGTAACTTTCTCAATACAATGCAAAATAAATAAATAAATAAATAAATAAATCAAAATTGAAACAAATTTCAACTAATCCAAAATTGTTATTCTTCTTTTCATCTCACATTACATTCTAAGAGCTCAATCGCTCCTCCTGAGGAAATGGATTTTGTTTGTTCCTCTGTTAGGATTTCCTATGGAATGCAAAACTCTTGAGTGCTGTGCTAATACACTAGATTCATAGCCAGAAACACATGACTGGCTTGGACAGCCACTCATTCAAGCAGCGGATTTCCCTTACAGTGTGACTGCAGCACAAAGTCCGTGGCAGCCTCTGGTTTAACAAACTGATCTCAGGTGACCTCCTTCTGTGATGCAGATACATGAAGACCTTGTGGCTTGATCACCAAGAGTTGCTTATGGCCTCTGCAGGCTTCTGAGGTGATTTATCATTTTCACACACACAAAAAAAGATTAATCTTAAAGGAAGTAAGCCTCCCCACCTCATATTTAGAGAAGGAGCCTAAAGAGCATGTAGTTAAGAATGTATCTATATTGGCACCAAAAAAAAAAAAAAAAAAAAATCCCAAACTAAAACCTTAAATAGAACTCCTATCCTATCCTTACAGAGAATTTCTTCAGGTAAACAATATTCTAGGTATACATTAAAATTATACATTCACTCAATCACTTAAATTTCACTCTCAGTAGTAGACTCATTTGCTATTCACAGAAATGTCACAAAGTCATAGCAGTTTCTAGGCACTTTAGCCTAATTCTGGATCCAATGGTAGGCTGACTGATCCCACCTCAGCTCCAGGGTGAGCCCAGGGGGCTTTCCCTGTTCACTGCAATCAGAGCAAGATTTGCCCTTGCAAATACATCTGAAGTGCTTCTCTTCTATCACATGCCCTTTGAAGGGAGGGAATAGCTAATGATGCCCTAAAAGTACCACACGCCTGAAATTGTCCACAGATTTCTCAGAAAATTCAATACAGCAAATATGGGACATAAAAAGCTTCAACTTTAGCTCAAGTTCAGCTAAATTATAAACTTCTGAAATCTGAGCCACAAAATAAGAAGGGTTTGGCTCTTTTAAGCAAAGACATCTTAACCAGCTCTATCTGTATTTCCTAACTGCAGCCAAGAAGTACACCATCTCTCTATTAAAACAACAACAACAACAAAAAAAATGCCTTTCTGTGCTACTTTTTGTGCAAGACGGAGTGCCATTAATTACTGCTCAAAAATACTCTGCTGTAAAAACAGAAGGCACCTTTGGCAAGTAGAAAATTATTAATCGGACTTATTTTAATACCTTCACAAGCAACATACTTTTAAAATAGTAATTTAAATTTAATACACAGTTTTGTTCACTTACAGTATCATCAATCAAATGGGTTGATAAATTATGAGAAACCTCAGCATTTTCTTGGCACTATGTACTGACTCTCTTCCATTAAGAAAATGTATTACATTTTCTTAAGTCTAAAATTCAAAGGCTCATCTCTCATCTCACTACCTCTTGTTTAAAACAAAACTATGCTTAAGTCTAGGAACTTCTCCAACAGAGAATCTGAGTAAGGGAAATCAGGATCAGACCATACATCCTCATCTTTCCCCTTGAGACACGAGTAGGAATTACTTCTACCATGGAAGAACACTCCCGGCAAATCTAAGACTTTGTTGCTGCCCCTGAGACCCATTATACTCACACATTGATGGCTACAGATGGGTCTCTGGATTATATACTGTGGAATAAGGCAAGCACAAGGGATAAACAGAATAAATGGGCCACATTTCACACCAAAGGGCAAGTTAGTGATATATGCATCAGAGAAGGAACCTTCAGAAGTCCATCCACGTGTGGAAATAACCTCATGATATCTTGCAGATACTTCACGCATAGACTCTTTTGAATACTAGACAGCTGGGGAAGGTCAACAGAAAATGTGTATAGAAGCACAGCATTTCCTTTCCCAATTCCTATTCATTCTCCATAACTCAGATCTTGTTCTCTACACTGGGAGAGCTGCTGCTGTAGCAGAACATCTACATGCCCACTGATGGAGGCTATGCTGATCTTTCTAAGAAGAGCTACAAGACATCTTGTTTTACACTTGCAGGGCTGGCATAAGTACGGAATGGAGGTTCCCCTGGTGTTCTTGGAGAAACCTATCCCATATCACAGTCCCACACTGTGTGTCTTGTTTTTTTCATGCTTTATTTCCTTTATTTCCTCCTCGCCCAAACAAACATGTTCCCAAACCACAGAAGCGAATAAGCAAAAATGTTGAAACTCCAGAGCACCCAATTAACCACAGTTAAATATCTCTGATTCACTGTGTGATTTTGTGGAGTGTAGAGTCATGACCACATTTTCAAAGGTAAACATACATAAATATTTGCATGAAAAGAAGTGTAGGTGCCTATTCTTTGCATATAAATAATTGTGCCTTTAAATTAAGTCTTGATGATTTATAGTTTCATTTTACCTCTCAACTATAGACACCCAGTTTGAAGTGCAAACATATATGAGAAAATGTGCAGAGTGACCAGCAGCCGAGGCAGTGGCCAAAATTTTGGGGTTTGGGCTACTCAGAGGATATCATTTTGGAACAGAAAATGTTGCTGCGCCTCAAGGGAGTAGTCTCTTTTTCCGCCCTGTTTTTCCCCAATCACTTTCCCTGAACAGGCTTTCAGGAGTGACCCCATTGCACATGAGATGAGCAAGCCAGTCCACCTGGAAACCCTCCTGGGAAAGGAAACTCAAGGAGGGCTTGTTTTCAGCTGCATTAGCTGCCCGGGGCAGGAAGGCAGAGCTCTCAAGGAGGCAGGGAAGTGGGACAGCCCTTTGCTGCTGTGGGGCTGGCAGCCGGGCATAATTGGGACAGTTCATGCCATCCAGGAATCCTCATCTTGAAATTCTTGTTCTTTGCTGTTCTGAAACAAAAGTAGGATTTATAATTAAATAAAACTACCTCCTGTACAACATTCATTCCGGGCCACTAAAAGCATTTCATGCAAAATTGGACTGCTTGTTTATTTATCTCTATATAAAACAAGAAAAACTAGATTACTTCCAAGTGGTAAGATTAAGATACACTTGGGGCTTTTCACATACATTAAAGTTAGTCCAAAGCCAATGTGTTTCCATAAAATGACAAATTATCAAAGATTTTCAGAGAAAAATGCTTTCTGAATACTTCTAATTCTGCTATTAACTGACAAGGGCAGTGTGTTCCTCATTCACAAAATGAGTATAGAATGCTTTCTTTTCAATACTGACGGGGTTCATTAATATTTAAATAAGAGTTTTTCAACTCTTAGATGAGAAATATAATCTGTAGCAAAAGATATTATTCAAATGTTTCAAACTTAAGATCTTTTGATGGAGATTCTTTCCCAGCTCTCCACTGAGCTCTGACCATCTTAAGTTGAAGACAACTACAGCTATCAATACTCGGGAAGAAAAAGGGACATCTTTTACCTAACCAAAATGCGTGGGATCCAAAGAGCTTTCTTAAAAAACAGAGTGAAAAAACATATAGCTAAAATAATAGGACTTCCTATTACATATAGGACCCAAATGTAACCTTGTAATTGAGAGAAAGGGAAAATCACACTGAGGATAACAAATGTTTAACGCTCTACTAAATAAAACCTATGGCTTCAATCACCATTTGTGTGTTACAAGTGAACAAACCTTTAATTGAAGCATTTTTGTACTTAAGTTATAGAATCCAAACATGCATATATTTACTTTCTGTTCACATATCTCTCAGGTACACAGAACAATGCAATTTTCCACTGTTTAAGCTCTGTTTTATGGCAGTTAATTGAATTTACAATTGTAATGCATTCTTGTACCTTGCCTAAGAGAAACAACCTTCGTTATGTAAATGTCTATAAAACAGCACGGCAAGTACCAAAATATTAGAAGAGGACAGAAAAACTGAGTGATTGTTTGAAGAAACCAAATAAAACACTCTTCTGTCAAAGTTCTCTCCAGCTCAAAACTAAGAATCTGTTCCATTCAACCTAAAATTACAATTTATCCTTCATATTTGACCTAAAAAACCCCACAAAAACAAAACAAAACAAAACAAACAAACAAGCAAACAAAAAGAGTCCCAGTGGACATCCTCTCTGTGTGGAGCACTTAACAGGTAATTAAAGGTAATTAATTCTATTTCTTTTAAATTTCTATTTTGGGATGGGATACCTAACGCTCTGGATGTGCATCTTTCTGTTAACTATAGAGGGAGCTCATGACAACCAGCACCAAATTTCTACATGCTGTAACAAATCTCATCCTTCATCAACAATTTGATGGCTGGTTTCTCTGTCAGTCACAAAGAAATGTATAGCAAGACTTTATTTTTTATCAGTTTGACTATGGCAGGGAAGTGATGGAGTCACCATCTCTGACTGTTCAAAGAACGTGTAGATGAGGCACTTAAGGATGTGTAGATGAGGCACTGTGGTGACGATTTTATGGTTGGACTTAATGATCTTGAAGGTCTTTTCCAACCATAATGACTCTGATTTTATGATCCCTCATCAGCTTCCACAATGGCAGTAATTAAGCACACAAATCACACAAAATCTTTAAGACTGGATTGGCACTTCACATGTTTGATGCTTCCTGCAAACAACAATAAGGAGAGTATCCTGCCATCATTTTTAATGTACAGTCATACCAGACATTGTGTTTACACTTTGCCATTAGCCTTCAGCACTTATTTCTCATTCTGGTAACTGTGAACACCTCAACGAATAGTTGCCTCAGGTTACTCATCAGCTTGTCAATACATCATTGGCACATGGCTGAAACTTAACCAGAGATAAGCTCTGGAAGGTCAGATATTAATTAAACGCTAAATATTTGAGAACATACTTTTAAAGCAATTTTTGATTTCTCTTTCAAAAGTGAAAAGCCTAATCCACCAAACTCTATGCACTCTACTTACTCTATGCAATGTTGTAAAATAAAAAAGAATACATCGATGAGGACTAACTTTTTAGATGAGAAACTGAGTTCTAGACACAAGAAAATCTTAAAACTGCAGAATATAAAGAAACTGGGAAAAAATCCTCTGATTTTATTATTCTTTCAGACTTCTGGGCTAGATACTAAACTTATGCAAGACACGGGATCTAAATTGATCTACACTGTGGATTCAAATAGGAAATGCCCCAATTAAGTAAAGTTTTCATTCCTTTGACACTTCAAAATAAGGATTGTGTGCACCATGCTCTCTCTCT
>JAVCKT010029468.1:3734-34890 GCA_032273925.1 Rhynchotus rufescens | reverse complement strand
AAAGTTAATGAAAGGAAACTGTTTCCCCACCTTCCTACAGAACAACCAGTGAATTCCTTGTTTGTGGCACCTGCCGTAACCCCAGTGAAGAATGTGTGGCAAATGGAGTCCAATAACCCTGGTGTCAGATTGTATCAATATAATCTTTTTGATTATAGCTTGCTGGTAAGTAAATATTTTAAAGCATTGCTTAAGGGTTAAATATTTAAATATAGCTTCTTCTGAAATTACAGCAAGATGTCAGCTTCTAAACTATTTTGGTTATTGCCAGAACTGTGGGCTTAGTTCTTATTTTTCTTTGTGGGCAATGAAACAGAAATCTAAGAGATAGCTCAGTCTTTGTGAGGCTGCAAGACTACCACAAAATACTGTGGTGTTTTTAATAATCAAAGGAATATTCTTAAGAGGTAGAATCAAAAATAGTCTGAAAGTATCTGGACAGCATCCTAAAAGTATTTGCAGGGGGCTCTGCAAGAGTGAAAAATGTTCATGTAAATCCTGAGTTTATTTATACACCCACGTTGTTTGGTGATTTTCTGAGTTTTGGGAAGCAGTCTATGAAATGCTTCTACATGGTGTAGAAGAGCAGATGAAGAAAAACGCTTCCAACCATGTGATGCTTTTCATAATTATGCACCGCTCTATACAGAGTTTGTGCTTTTTATAGGCATCTGTAAATAAATCTAGAAAGAAAAATGCAAAACTACTTCTATCCTGAAAACTTGTGATTTCTTGATGTAGAGAAAGTAAATCCTGCATAGCTATTTTGGTTGTGAATGACTCAGACCTTCTCCCTGTAATTCAGGGTAAAAATTTGCTCTCGCTGCATTCAGTGACGATACATCTGGTGGCTTGGCTGGAGTGTCGGTCTGGAGAGCGGCATTAACATCCAGTGCTTCTTTCTTGCACAGTCTTCACTCCATCTTCAGCTCTCCCCTGAGTTTCTTCCTGTCTTTGTCCATTCCTCCTTTCAAAGAGTGCCCATAGAAAAGAAAATTGAGTTTTTGCCTTTTTGCCTCATGCCTGTGCTAGACATGAGCATGGTGGAGCTTGATTTAGAGTTTGGACAGAAAATAAGCCCCCAAAGCCTCTAGCCGTGCAGCTTCTGCTGCTTGTCCCTCTTTTGGCCCCTTCTCCCCATCCCCCCTCCATTACTGAGCAGCAAGTAGCAGCTTTGGGTGTGAGCCCAACTCTCGGGGTGGGACATGACCTGCTATTCACTTGTGAATAACGAGGAGCGACAGCTTCTTAATCAATATATCACTCCAGAGGCTTAATGAAGCAGGGAAGAAAGCAATACAGCCCTGCCTTTTTCTTTCCTTTTCCTGTAGGATCTCTGGCAGTTTTACTTGGACCTCAGAGACGCCAACAAGAAAAACGAATCAAACTGGAAATTAGAATATATCCTGACTAAAGCTTACGGCGTTGAAGACTTGCAGCCAGGAAGCTTGTATGAAATGGCCAAGGAGTTGTCTCTGCCGCACAGCAGGCTGTTCGAGCAGTATTACAGTAACTTCATTGTGAGCTATGACAAAACCGTTGTCTGTGAAGGGGGATGCAAAGCCTGCCAGATATGTGCAATCCAATATTTGGATTATTCTTCGTACACAGCTTGTATCAGCCGGGAAGCAGCGTGGAGATGAAGTCTCCAGTGCAGTCTGTGCTGATAGTAACTTCAGCCTGTGATTTTAAAAAACCTGCTTGTCCTCTCAAGCGCTGATCTGCTGCTCTTCACTGAATTTCAGGGGAAAAAAAGTCTTCTTGTTTTTTTTTTCCAATTTGTAAACATATTTTCCTTCCACATCTAAATAAAAGCTGATTGACTGTGTAACACAATAATAGCCAGATATTTTGCTGTTGTTCGAGGTTCTTCTGCCCTATCAGGCATGACAGTATGTGGGAAGAGCAGTTGCTCAGTTCTTTGGAAATCCAGATCTCTCTTATCACAGCATATCAAGGTAAGTGATGTAACCTGTTTCAGGCATGAGATTTAACCACATGCTGTCAACAGTTACAAAATGGAAACTGAAAAACCCAAGTGTTGACTGAAACTGGAGCACACGATGTTAATGCAATACACCTATTAGGAATCTTCCTGGCCCTGTACCATGATTTCTTGTCACAGAATCACAGAAAGACTGAGGTTGGAAGGGACCTCTAGAGATCACCTGGTCCAACCTCGCTGCTCCAACAGGGACACCCAGAGCACGGGGTATGGGGTGGCATTGAGGTGGGTTTGGAAGATGTCTAGAGAAGGAGACACCACAGCCTTCCTGGGCAGCCTGTGCCAGGGCTCTGTCACCCTCACAGTGAAGAAGTTCTTCCTCACATGGAGATGGAACTGCCTGTGTTGGAACTTACACCCATTACCCCTTGTCCTGTCACTGGCCACCACCAAGAATAGTTTGGCCCCCTCCTTCCTACATTCTCTCCTTGGGTACTTACACATATTGATCAGATCTCCTCTCAGTCTTCTCCAGACTAAACAGGCCCAGCTCACTTAGTCTTTCCTCATATGATTGATGCTCCAGTTCCTTAATCTTTGTTCTTCTATGCTGGACCCTCTCCAGAAGCTCCACATCCCTCTTACACTGCAGCTCAGAACTGCACCCAATACTCCATTGGACATAACCTCTGGGGGACACGTCCACTGGCCACAGGCCTGCAACTAGACTCGGCCCTATTTATCAACACCCTCTGAGCTCTACCCTCCGGCCAGTTTTCCACCCACCTCACTGTCACCCTCATTTCTTAACTGTTCTGTGTCAAGAATTCCATCTTTGCGTTTTGCCAAAGTTTGAGGAAGAACTCGTTTTTCAGTAGATCTTGGAGCCTTACTAATAGCAATTCTACCGGTGAAGTTTCCTATATTATCACTGACATGTGAAAGAATTTCAAGAATTAAATTCGCTTCTCAAAGATACCTTGAACTTGTTCAGGTCTTTACAATCCAACTTGCTGTAAAATTCAAATTGGTGGACCTCTGTGAAGGTCCCAGTAATCCTGGACCTCTAATTCCGAGTGCTGTCCTGCAAACTGTAAAGCAGGAAAGATACTGCAGTAAAAAGAGCTATCCATGAGTTCAAGCCACTTTGTAGTTTCCTGGCATGACTACAATACATTATAGACTTTTATTTGGAAGTTTATATAAGTAAATTATCTACGAACTTTTATTAACATGGTAGGAGCTCTTGCCTCTTTTACAAGAGGTAGGAATTATGAGCAGCCTGACTTTGCTCTCACTTAATCTGCTCTCCCATCTAGTGTTTTTCTTTTCTCATCTGGACATAGATAAAATCCAATAACAGTGGACATTTGTTTTGCGGTCAAAACTATCAAGGTTGGAGTCAACACTCTTGACAGTCATTGGAAAGATTTCTTGTGCACTGAAAATTTATGGACATACAAAGATGCTGAGTTGCTGAGTTCAGTAATTTAGCCTTAAAAGGCATCCAAACGTTTTCTTCCTGATCAGAACACTTTATACTGTGAAGCTCTGAGCTGTTTACATCTGGTCTGTTTGAGGTTGCAGCATTGGTAATTTTATGCATCAAAAAGCAAAAAGCAGCATTAAATTTAGGTGTCTGTCCAGTTCTCACAAGGAGTTTGTCTGTTTTGACCTCCGGAAAAAGAAATGCAACAGTGGCATCCTGTGGTCTGAACAGTTAATGACAGGTGTGCCCACAATTTGTCACTGAGTTCTCTTGGTGAGTGGTAGGTGGATCTAGTCTTTCCTAAGAAAGTTTACATGAGAAATACATAGTATATTTCATGCATGCACTGTGCACATTTTCAACTTGAAGTGCCAAACAAAGAGCTGCTATCCATTTTTTTTCACTTGAACTTGAGTGTTATCTCTGTATCTCAAACCAAGCTGAAACAAAAACCCACCACAGTGCATTTGACTGGGAATGATAAAAAATAAGAAAGGATTTTTAACAAAGAACTTCCCATTGTGAGAAGAAATTGCTCTTCATGGGTCAGAAGAGCAGAAAGTACGAGGCATTAGAGCTACCAGTGTTGAAGGAAAAAACATCATCCCCATTTTTCCTTTAGCTCATGAAAGGGAACAGATTTTAGCTGGGCCTTTCTACTCAGTAAGTGATCTAACCTCCAACTTACCTTATATTTTGCTGCTCACTTTCCTACGAAATCCTTAGGTGCTGGGACAAAGAGGTGACTTCAGTTACTCACCTAGGAGACAGGACTTAGGCTCTCAGGGTTTGTTCTGGTGAACATTGCTCCTAAGAAGAGATACAGAGGAAAGACCAAGAGTGACCTTTTTTTTTTCCAAATAACCCATCATTTAGAGCAGTGTACGTGGCCTAGAAATGAGTGTTTCAGGAAAGTCCAGTGAAGAGAAGACTTGCTTTTCCTTGCTCCCCTGTCACGTCTAAGTGCTCACCTCTTCCCTCGCTCCCATGCAGTGTGTGTGTCTCTCTCTGAGGCTCCCCAAGCTGTTTAACTGGGACCAACCTGTGAATCACAAACCTCTCACCAGTGGGAAATGGCAGCAATGATCTACAGCCTCAGCACTTGCAGGCATTCTAGTGGGTACATTACTGAAGAGCCCATGGGCACACCTGGACACCCCAGTTGTCCTCACTGCGAAGCTGCTGATAGCAGCAGTTCTTCTTCTCCACAATTACAGTGACTGGGAAAGATAAGACTTGAAGATGGTGTCTTAAAGCCCTTTCCTTCCTCCTTACATTCCACATCATGCTTAGAGATGCAAATCTCTAATTTTGCCTTTTTTTTTTTTTCTGTCTCTTGAAGGCTCCATCTCTCTGTTGTTTTTTTATTCAATATATTTTGAGAACTGAAAAGCAGGCAAAGTTGTCTCCTACCACTTGCATGCTGAAGAACTTGTGGGCCCCAGTTTTCTGTTGTGCAGGGAAGTTACATGGATCCTTTCTCCGGAAGGCTGGAGTGGATCCTTCTCCGGAAGGCTGCAGGAATAGCAGAGGGCAGGGGCCTCATCGTTGCCTTCAATAACGAGTGAGAGCTCCCAAGACTTTTGTGAAACTACTTGACGGAGCTTGCACCACGATCTCTTGCCAGTTTTAATCCTCAGGCTGTCTCTTAAAACACGCACATGCATGAAAACAAATGAATGTTGAGCCTCGCTGTGGCTCCAGCCCCGTTAAACCCTGCTTCTTTTTGTCAGTTAAACTGACAACCAAGATAAGAAGAGCCGGTGTCAGTATCATCTGTTGCATAACAAACCGCTCTCAACAAAAGAAGCAGCCTCCTGTCAAACGAATTTCCTTTATAACTGCCAAGGGGGCTATTTTTAGTTTCATCTGCCATGCTTTGCTCCTAAATCATTCGTTTCGCTCAGCTCTGTTTTTCTCGGATTTTCGCTCCCTTTCCCCACCAGCTCCGATGCCCGGTACCCGCTGCAGTGGCAGCGTGGGAAGCTCTCCAGCTTCCCAGCGCCGGTCTCCCCACCGCAGCTGGAGCTGCTCTTCGGTACGGGACACGCTGGTACCTGCCCCACCGCACCCAGGCGCGCTCCGAAGGGAGGGAAGCTCAGGGGAAAACACATAAACCACTCGGAGGGTAGGTGAGAGATGTCACAGGGCAGCGAGGGAGTTAGCTGAGCTCTTGCTCCAGGCCAGGCTCTGCAGCAAGCATGCTTTACATTGCACGAGGGGGACCTGCAAATGGTGTTGGAGCAGCGTCGCAGGCGCTCTGTGTCAGGCAGTGAACTCCACATGCCATTAGCAAAGCATCTCTGTTTTTTTCCACCAGAGATAAAATCAGAGTTCTTTGGGAACGATGGTGTTTATTCCATAGGTCTTGACTCCACAGTGTAGGCTGTTCTCCCTTTTGGTCTGTGTGACCCACAGCATGTTTTTAGCCCTTTGAGCATCAGAATGATTCTTGTCTGCTGGCTGAGATATAAAACAGAAGTCCTCCTTTCTGTAATGTATTAGAGATCTTGTGGTACTGCTTGCAAGAGTAGGAGGGCCTTAAGGCTTCAGTCGTTCTGGAAAGAAGGCTACTTTGCTCACTTGTAGTTCTTGTACTTGTCAGGCTGTTGTGCGTGCCATCCTTGATAGCATCTCCCTAAAGCCTGATTCATCTGATTCCTGTGTGTTATTTTATACTCCATACCTTCTTCCTCCACAGTACACAAAAGCCTTACTGTAATGGGTGGTTTTATCCTCACAGTGCTTTTGTAAGGTACAAGTTGCTGCAATACCTGCTTTATAGCTGGATTTAAGGAGGCATATTCACAGAGGCAAGTGAATTGCCCCATGCTAAATGGGAAACATGGGACAGCACAGGGAGCTAAGCCTTGGCCCCTCAGGCGAACAGTGCAGTCTCAAAGTTAGTGTGTTAACATATTCTCGGGATGGGGCAGAGTTCACATCAAGAAATAATCACTAGAAATGGTCACCAGTTTTGATTATCCGTGTTTTCTTACCAAAAAATGAGTTTTCATATCACAAAAAAATGTTTGCAAGAACATGCCATGTTTTATCTGTATTCCTTCATCAACAAGCTTATGTCACCACTGATGCGATACACTTCCATGTAGGCTGACATAAAACACTTCTTGCCTTTCTTTTCCACTTTATTGCATCCTTTTGGTGTGTTTAACTTTTTGCCTTCTCTCAGCTTTCTTTATCAGAGCAGTGGTGAGCTTTATTTCTGATTCTGCTATTTCCAAAACCCTGCGTCTGGTTTTGGAAGCTGGAAGAAGGGGGAAACAGTAGGAGCAGAACTGATTGCGTCTTTTGGAAGATGCTTGAAAGTCTGCCAGAAACCTGCCAGGTTGCTGATGGCTTGCAACATATGAAAGCAGACAAGTGAGGGTTCCTAATAGTTCAAGGTCTGTTGAAATAGGTTTGAAATATGGTTAGCAGTAAGTGTGTTTAAAAAGATAAAAATTATTGTGGCTCTTCAGGCTCGCGAGTGTGGTTCTTCAGCCATCACTGTGGAATCATTTTGGCTTCATGTGCATCCCTTGGATTGTCCCTCTCTTGCTCAGATTTTTCTTTCTCAGTGCTTTCATTCCTGCTCATCTGTCACATTCCTTGCCCCGGTGCCTGGGGGCAGCTTTCCATTCTGCTCTAGTGTGTTTGCATGTGCGGCGTCCCTGTTCCCCTGCAACCTCTCTGTGTGTGGAGCTTCTCTTTTGATCATTTATCCCACTGGCTAGCAGTCCAGTTTTGTGCCTTTTGTCACGGAACGACACCTTTGTACCCATATGTTGTTCTACAAAAAGGCCAGGTTGCATCTTCTGCTGAATCAGTGGCGTAAGAAGCAGTGAGACGGTTCGTGGCCAAAGGCCTGGAAAAAAAAATCACTTGGGTTCTAAGGGTGGAGAGTGTCCGACCTTCAAAATTTGTTCATGGCTAGGGGTAGTTAAGTCAGGGAGAAATGTGAAACTCCACTTTCAAAATGGATCTGAAATGAGAAAGGCCAATATTTCTCTCACATAGTGTAAAAGGGTTCTGTGCTGAAGACCTCATCAGCTGAATGCGTATAAGAAGTCGCCAGCAATCATTAAGCTCAATCAATCTTATTCCTGAGGCCACGATAACAGCTGTTTTTTAAACAAAGCAGTGGTGGGCAAGCGGGAGAGGAAAACTAAAGAAAAGAGGTTCTGCTACAAACACTCACCCCACCTTCACCCAAACTACACGGTAACACAGAAACTGGGTCAGAGACACCCTTCCCCCAACACTCTGTCAAAGTTATTTGAGCTTCTATTGAAACCATCACAATAGCAGAGTTTGGCTCCCGCATTCACTGAGCAAAACTGATTTGTGCTTCTCGGCTCAGACAAAGCTGCTCGGTAATTTTCCATGCAAGCACAATGCAGTGGTTCAGCTGATCCCTGCGAGCTGATTTCTTGCTGATTTCCCTTTCGCTTAATAAGGCACCACTGCTTTAATTTACTGTCTGCAAGGGCTGAATCTCTGTTTAGAAGCCTCAAGCTTTCCTTTGCAGTATTAGTTTAGGAACAGTACTGCTAGCCTCTGTTCAGAGTTCAAAAGACTGCATTAAGTCTATTAAGATGTTGCTTGCTCTGTTGTCTTACTGACGATACAAATCTAGGTTAATTAATTTATTTGTTTCTAAGATAATTGAATTAAATATATTAGTTTGAATCTATTCAAACCGTACTTCCTAACACAGCTTTTCTGAACTCTTACCTCTGCCCATTTTAATCACATCTTTAAGCCGTTTTGTCCTTGTGTACAGCTGTTCAATCAGCAGCCTCTACCTTTTGCTGTGCTGTATTTTTTTAAAAAAATATTTATTTGCTTTTGCTTCTTCTAGGGAGTCCTGGTGGCTTCACCTTCTCCTGCAAAGGATACAAGCATGAGTTGTAAGCAAGCACAGAACCCAGGAGCCTGCCTGTTAGAAATAATATTAGTTGGCCGCGGTTGAAGCACTTGCTTAAAAAGAGACACTAGTGAAGTGAAATAATGTGCTCCAGGGGATGAACCTGTTTTCTAATACTTTATTAATACATTGTCTCATTCATTTCCCTGCCTCTCTTCACCGCCTTGAGTGTGTGCATTCATAGAATGAGCACCTACTATGTCACTTTTTTTTATCCTCTCTCTTTACATAAAATGTCATTTGTTTCTTGTGAATTCCCTGCCTTGATGAGTGGTGTTGCCAGAAGGTGCCTGGGGTACTGAGGTTCCTTGGGCCAGGGCTGCTAGAAGTCACGCTGTGACGAGCCAGGGAGGGCAGCGTCTGCAGGAGACCTCCTGGGAGCGGTGGCGGAGAAGGGGAAGAGATGTCCTTTCCTTGCTTCCTCCGTGGCTTAGTCCTACCGCTAGGTATGGCAAAATACTCACTGCTGTCAGGAGCCAGCGAGGCTCTTCTACCGATTCATGCCTAGCTCCCATCTGATTGCTCCGCTTACTGTGCGTCCTAACACAAAAAGCAAAGTGAAAAATAGCCCACTTTGTGAATTAGTTTCAATGGTGAACGTTTTCTGAGCTACATTTTATTATATGCCTTTACCTTTCTCAGAATATCCAGGTTAGTATATCTTGACTATATTCATTTATGCTACCAAAAAGAAAAAAAGAAAAAAATAGAAACACTTGTCATTACACTCTGTTGCCCAAACGGGTAAACTAGAGAAATATTTTTGGGACACACATAAGAAGCAAAGTCATTTGCACCCTTAAGTTTGATAGCAGAATGACTTCTTGTGTTGTCAAGTCTAATCGTTTTCCAGTCCTGTCTCTGGCAAATCCTCTATCTATAATAATCAAGTCAGCACATGTGACATAGTTTTTTGACAGGGCAATATTTCTTAATAATTTAGTAACATCGTGCAGGCACAGAAATGGAGTTATAATTAGCTCCCGTCCCCAAAGTTGGAAGAGCTTTTCAGTTCATGGGAGGCTGCTGGCCAATTCCCTTATCTAATTGGATGAAGTTCCTACTTTCTCCCATTTATATGATGTCTGCTTTTACACAAACTCATTAAATGCAGCTGTACTCCAAGTTTATAACAAAAGCCTCAGTGAAGACCAAGCAGAAGTTTAATAGCAGTTCTGTTCTCTCTTTTTCATCTCATCTGGGTCTATTTTGGTGGTTTATGTATGCATTCCTTTCTCTAGCACCTAATTCTCCCCCTTCCAGGTTTTTATTATGAATTATTGTTACAATTAGGAAGCAGACAAATTGCATGAGGTTCATCTGCCTCTTCTGAAATGTGAGAGTTTACAGCTTGTTTTCAAGGAAGATAAAGTTTAAAGCAATTACTTGTTTCTGTGACATACATAAAAATGATTTTCTTTGGAGTTAAGGTGCTGTTGAATAATTGCTACATTATTCTTAAATCTGCAGAGACATTAACCTAATTATACAGAAAGAATACCTGCACCATTGTTAATATTATATCAAAAATCTTCATTAGATTGTAATGTTTTAGCAAACTAAATGCATCTTTCACAATTGTTCATTTTTCTTGGCATGAATTTTTTTTCGATCTTTGAAGGTGCTCAGTAGAATACATAAAATATTAGAAAGTCTGTTTTTCAGAACTTGAATTTGTCTCACTTTATTGCCTACATATGTTCACATCACATCTGTGAAGAAAGATTCACCCCAGACTTTCTGCAATGCAGATGGATCGGTTTTAAAAGTCATTTCATAACTTCTGTGGATATTTTCCGCTTCCACCAGAGAGCTATTCCAAGACTTCCTAGGGAACTTCCAGCTGTCTCATTTCCTTCCCCTGCTATGTTCCCATCAGATGAAGGCAGAGCAGCAACTCAAGGAGTAAGTTGCCTCACAACACGGCTTGTTTTGTGAGGGCGCTTACCTTTGATAGCAAATACTCTCTATGTAGCTCCATGTCAGGGTGAACTGTCTGACAACAAAGAGGACGTTCATCAGCTCCATGGTCATAAATTATAACTATGAGCGTGCAGACATCTGCTGTGTAGGAAGGCACAAAAGGAGGACAGCGAGACATCAGTAGGAGGGTTCATAGGGGCTCACTCCTAACCCAAATCTCCTTTGGTTGGTGTCCCACTTCCTAGCACATCTATATCACCTTCGGTTTGCTGTGCTCTCCCTGCTCTGAAGATCAGTAAAGTCTGGACTCCTACAAGGTTCACAGCAACTTGTTAACTCTCTCTGGAGTTTTAAGAAGCAAAAAAGCCCTGAAGCCCTCACATGGGTACGGAAGTAGGAGGAAAGGGGACTCCTTCGCACACCTGTATCCTACTTGCACCTGCTCTTTCCTGTCCTAGTGTGGTCATCCCTTGATTCTCCTGAACATATAGAGGTGCTGGCGTGGAATGTTTTGTTTCTGTTCCTGACAAAGTATGAAAAGTGAGCAGCATTTGTAACTGAGTTCTTGGTTATTGCTGTCAATAAACCTTTACAGCAAAGTTCATGCGTGCGGATTGATTGTGGTTCTTCTCAGTGATGACTCAAACAGGTGGTTAATAATTCACTGTTTCAACATAAAACTTAATGTCAGCATGACTCACAAGTTGTTTTGACTAATAAATGCCTTTACTAGAAAAGTGAAACCCGCTAACCTCTCTTTGGATAGTTGGTTCTGTTTCTAGGCTGTTATGTACTTAGCTCCTGTTTGGACAGACATGAAATAAGGGCATTCCTCTTGCCTAGGTTCTGTTTTCATCTGGGGCTGCTGCCCCAAGCACGCATTAGACAAGCTTGCTTGACATTTACAAGTGAGAACCTTTAGGTCTCTCCTACCCAATAAAGATAATTTTTATAACTGACTTCTACCATCCTGTATCTTCCAAAGATGCAAGCTTATTTTTATAGCAAATACTTTATGTATTGAAGGGGCTCATTCAGCGCTAGAACATTTGTTTTGCCAGCTACAGTCATCGTGGGCACATCATTAAATTGGCAACAGTAGCTGATCCATGATGCCTATTTTTGGAGTGTTTTGACAGAATTCAAGACATGAGTGTATGTTTGTGCTACTAGTCATTGGTGAATCATACCCTTTAATTGGATGGGTCAAGTAGATAAATAGATGTGGTCTTTGGGAAGTGAAAATGATTTTTTCCATTTGTGGTTTTGAGCTTGTTTGTACAGGGCTTTTGTTCAAAGTAGCATCGGTTGATGGAGATTAAGGGAAAAGCGGTGAGTTATTTTCCCAACACTTGAGTGAGTGGTGATGGTTGTCAGAGGCGGAGAGGGCAGAAGAAAAGCGTGACTTCGTTTTGTTTTTCTGGAGTGGGTGAGGGCCAGCAAATGGATGCTCAATACACATTAATGAAGTTATGCTGACAAGTGTTAAGTGTGAAATCTGTCATGTATCTTATTGCAATGAATGTGTCTTTATGAGCAAATGCTGCGCTGGAGACATCTGTGCAATTTTCAGCTGTAATTAAAGGAAAGGAGGGCTCGGCAGTGGAGATACAGTTTGAAATGCAGGACAGGGGTTTTTTTTTGTGCGTGTAGGTGTGTATTCCTCTGCTTGCCAAAAGCGACATATTTTCTGACTAGAGATTCTTTCCAAGGAACCAGTAAATTAAAAAAAAAACAAAAAAAAAAACATAAAGAGCATGGGATTTTGTGTTTTTAGATTTTCTCCTATAAGAGAGAAATTGATTTTATTAAAGGAAGTAAATAGAAATTCTTTTCAGTCTTGGCCTTGTCAATGTCATTCTACAGATGCAAAAAGAAATAAGTTCTCTAAAGACTAGGGGGAATATCTGAGGCGAAATGTTGCTTGTCAAGGGGGCAAAATACATAAAGGAATTAGTCCAGCTGTGTTCACGTAAGTTGTGCTCACCTGTGGCACATGGCACAGCTGTGTCTTGTGTCCCATTTTCCTAATAGCTTTGCGACGGCGTTGTGGTTTTTGGTGCTGCTTTCAAAGGGGCTTACAAGTATTGTAATAGGACAGCTGGGTTTTGTCAGCGTGAGGGATGAGCGGGACTGGGGACTCTTAGCTGATGCTTTGAGCCCTCCACCATAACCATTTTGAACTGAAGAAAAGTGAAAATATTTGAAGAAATCCCCAAATCCTATTCAGGCATCTGAACAGTCCTGGATAACAGCTATGTCTGCTCTGCAGCGTGATCGAGGGGTGACTCCACTCACAGTGCAAGCACTAAAATCCCGCTGCCTCCTGAGCTCCGGCTGGTACTAGTGGGAGTCTGGCAGCAGGTGATGGTGGGAACCCTGATACCAAGTCGGCATTGAGCCTTCAGGAGTGTTTGATGTGAGCAGCACCTGGATCTGTCGGAAACACAGATGCCATCTCATCGCTGTCAGAGGGAGCCCGATGATGTTTTCCTTTTTGTGTTTCTTGAGTATCTTTTACGACCTCTGGGCTGGCCTTTCTTTCTCCCAGCTCCATCTTGGCAGCAAATGTGGAAGCAGGCGCAAAATAGCCGCAGTGGAAACTAGCTCCAGAACTGGAAGCGGTGGCTTGGATAGGCCTGGCAAGGGTGCTGCCTGTCTGCCCTTGGTTAAAGATTGGGTTTATGTCTCTTAACTAAAACGCACGGGCAACTCAATGTTGGGATGATTTAGCCGCTCTGCAGCGAGAGCAGAGGTCTTGCGAGGAGCCTTGTCTCTGAGGATAAGGAGTGAGGAGGAGGTAAAAGTTAGCACCTTTGCTTAAAATACATCTGTTTCTCTTTTATGGTCACATTTTTAAAGTGTAAAATATGCCAGTTTCCTTCAAAGCTATGTGCTGGGAAAAGCTGTGTTCTGTTAACAGTAAATGAGTTACATAATGGGAAGAATGTTTGCAAAGCCTGTAGAGAAACAACAGCTGCTTTTGTAAGGGGAAAAAAAAAAAAAGAAAACCCATAACATTGCAAAAAATGTAGCAAGATGAGTTTTTCTTTTTCTTTTTTTTTTTTTTTTTTTATATAGGGTTGGATTATAGGAAAATAATAATGAGCAGAGAGTGCCGAGGGGAGCAGACACCTCACCTGCTTTCCTCCTGGGCGAGGAGGGAATTCAGAGTTAGATGCCAGATGGGAAGCAAGCTCTGCACCGCGTGAACCTCTAGCCAGCTTTCTCCAGCAACATTAATTTACAGTCTCGTGAGGGAACACCTTGGTCCGCTGCCAGCTCTGGCTCCGAGCAACATTGCAAGAGGGATGAAGTCAGCGGTGGCCGGGCCACGCTGCCGCTGCGATGCAGTAGGTGGCACAGGCTGGGAGCGGGGCGCCGGGCTAGCGGCACCGCAGGAATCTCAGCGCGTGTCTGCGCCCAGGCTCCCCGGGGAAAAGCACCCGGGTGCAGTCACGCTGACGCAGCCCTGTGGCTTCTGTGCCGACCCACGGGACATGGCAGGGTGCCGGCCGCTGCGAGCGGCACAGGCTGCCGGTCACCGCAAGGCTTTGGCCCTGCTGGCCCTGCTGTTCGGCGGGTGCCAAAACTCTTGGAAAAAGAGACTGTTCAGCTAAAATCGCTTCGGTTTGCTCCCATGGGCTCACGTGGTAACAAGCATGGAGGTGTCACACATCCCAGCCTCACTGAGTGATGCCGTCTCGGAGGCAGCAGATTTCCAAAATGCCCTGTAAAATGTTGGAGTGCCGCCTGTGACACTTTGGTTCACTCACCAGACTTCTGCTGTTTGCTTTCCGAACTCTACAGGTGTCATCCTTTAATCCCTCTTGCTTGTCTGGTAGTCCTGAAATGCTGTTGAGATGTTAATATGAGAGAACACAAGACCAGTACCAAACTGCAGAGAGCACCACTCCATTTGCACGCTGCCATGTTCTTGTGTTATCCCACACCTGTCGGGTAAGGCTGGACCCCAGGAGACAGCAAGAGGTCTTTTGGCAACAAAGTTTGTCTCATTCCTTTTTTAACCTTTTATATATAATGGATAATATATAGTGGCTACATATTTGCTAAAGCAATAATGTACAACATGCAAACATGTACTGTTTTCACCTCACCTCAGTGTTGAGAGCACTGTTTGCTTCCCTTGCAAGATCTAATATCTTAGATCTAATGTGTGCCCTGACAAAGATGAAGGGTACATCAAAGTTATTACCACCCCAGTGTGATGAATAACTCTCACTGTGGCCTTGATCCGTGATCAGTAATAGGCTGCACATATTAGTCGTCTGTATCTTTGCATCAGATATGCTTGTCAGCTCATGTGTATAGGACATGAAGCTCCATATGTGGAAAGGTTTCCTACTGAGTTTCAGTGATACAATTTAAATCTAATTTGGGGGCTTATGATAGCTAATCAAAAGTGAATTTTGAATTAATATGAAGTAGATGCATGATATGCATTTAAATAGATGCATAGAAAAATAGATGTATACAAAAAAAGTGACCTTTTTTCTTTCTTTTTTTTTTTTTTTTCTGGTAAGTTAACCTTTTTAGGTTCTAGGGTGAATGGGCTGAAGTCTGTTTTGGCCATTCTAAGTAGATGATGCTGAGTCCAGGGTCACTTGTCCTCCTGCCACCAAGGAAAACACCATACCATGTGCTGCTGTGACAGAAAGGGGCTCAGGTGTCTCTGCATGATGTGAATGAAATTAGTGCAGCGGGAGACTGGTCTAGTAATGCAAAAACCCACGGCTTACGATCACAGTAGTGTGGCCTGAGATGTGCCCATTGACCTGCGTTAACAATGTGGTGATAGTGTCACCAGTGTATTTCACCTCATTCACTGAAAGGATATTAGTGTTCCTGCACTGGTGAGAACAATTAATATTCTGGAGGGCACAGGAGGGAAAGGGGAAAGTTTCCAAATGACTAACTGGATAAATTGAGGATCTCCTTATGATGGGACTGCGCAGGTGGAGAGAAGTTTAAGCCTCATGAAAGTGCTCAAGTAAGGCATATACTCCAATAGTTAGACTGACTCCAAATAGTTAAATTGACTGACTTTCAGTTTAAAAGTTATCTACCTTTAAAAAACTTCGCATCAGTACTGCTTCAGCTGCATGCTTTTGGCTGCATGACCATGACTTTGAATTAGGTGATTTCAAAGTTTCTAAATCAAATAAAGACATGTCATTTTCTGGTGGCCAAACTTATCCAGAAACACTTTTAAATATGTGTAAGGGTAACAAGGAGTATACCTGAACACTGAGAAATCCTGAAGAAATTGGATGCTGTTGGTTTTTACTGACTTGCATTTTTATCCTTTGTAGTTTTTAGAGAGCCATTTTGGATGTTCTCAATATTTGCATTTGATTTCCACGAGGTGCAGTAAGCTAAGCTCTGTGATGAGATGTTTCAGGTCCTGAAGTGTATGTTACACCTCTCTGCTGTATGTCACACAGCAGCAGGTTATCAAACCTGAGTTATTGTATCTTGATGCACAGAGGCCTCTGAGAAACACGGGGCAATGTTGGGTCTTTGACCGTGATTGTTTCTGAAGGTTTTCATTTTGGTCACATCCACATCCGTGATGCTGACTGGTCTCTTGGGGGCTCCAGGCAAAGAAGAAACACCGTCGCAGAGCTAAAGTGCTTGGATGGAAACTAAGTCCTGCCCTTTTGCTGCCACCAGCATTGGTGTTTTTTCCGCAGGGAGTTAGTTTACAACTTAAACTGCATTTATAGAAAGCCCTTATTGGTTGTCTTCCAGGTATTGAGTGTAGTAAGCCTCTGTTTAGATGTGACTTTTCTCAACGTCTCCTTTGGAACCCACAATACGTGGAAAACTGACCTGAAAAGCGTGAGCTATGAGCTGACCAACCTTGATCAATCTGTGATTCCTGGGAGCCTGAGCTATCATAAAAGAGAAGCTTAGACTAAACTATGCTCTTTAAATAAGCTCAGCTGAGGTGCTGGCCTGGAAACACACTGCCCTGAGCAGTATGTGTGACAGGGTGCTGGGAGGGGTAGTTACACTATCAAACCTTGATCACAGAGCTGTTCCAGCTTCTGTCTTGACGGTCCAGGCAGACCAAGAACCAGCTCGAGCTATTCTTAATTTCACCCCCTCAAGACCTTCTCCTCTACTGACTTTATGTGAAGCTCGTGGAGACTAGCTGGTAAAGTTAAGACCCAAAGGGCAATGTTATAATTACGTTGCTGCTTAGAGCCCTCAGGCTTAAGACAAACCTGGTATGAGCGAAAGCCTCCGTCTACTATCTTATGATCTAAATCATATCTTCAATTATTTTTGGATTTTAGCTTGAAAAATATAACATATTAAATCATACATTTAAAATGCTATGTGTTTCTGTTGCATAAATGTTAAAGGTGTAAGTTAGTAATTTATTTATTTTTAAAAAGCATCTCTGCTATTGAGAAGATTAGAAAGTTTTTTTCTTTTCCTTTTAAGGATATCTCAGAATTGGCTGTGTTCCCAAAGTTCTAGCATCTATGCCTTTACAAACATCGCAATTTTTCATTATAAATAAAATAAAAAACATAAATTAAATTATAAATTAAATAAATACACATTCATCGTAATATTTCAATTCAGAACAAAAAAGAATCAGGTGGGCCAGCAGTACTTCTACAGAGTCACTGTAGCTTGAAGATGTTCACGCAGAGCAGAACGTGTCAATAGCATGATCAGGAAGGAAAGATTACTTTTTATCTATAGGATTAAACTCTTAAGTAGAGTAGTGCTTAAGTAGTGCTTAAGTAGATCTTTATCAAGGATGCCTAAGTAATTCAAATGCAAAACAGGTAACTCACAGTGTGCTTTATTATTTCTTCACAATATTAACTAGACAGACACGGAAAGTTTAATGGCAGCATGTTCTTATAACATTTTAAAGACAAAGAACAACATAATCATATTAAATGATGATAGACTGGCAAACTACATTACCATACATACATCATCCAATGGTATTGGATAAACGATACCTGCTTATGTACATTTATGCTGGTGATAATTAAAATTCAAATATTCAGAAGGAAAAGAAAAAATATGCTATTTAAATTATAAAAATATATAGTTTTTCGCGTGTAATTCTTAATGCTGTATAAATTGGTGAAAAGGATTTCATTGTGGAATGAAGCTATATTAACTCTTAGTATAGGAGTGCGTTTTAAAACAAATGCTGATTAAATCAGCTCTTTTGGCTTCTTTTTACTTAGCCTTGTTTGAAAGAGATAGTGAGAAACAAAGCTGTTTTTTGTGATAAAAAGAATTTTATACTCATAAATCAAAAGATGCTTATTTTGTCATAGAGTACTGAGCCATTAATTTGTAATACAAATGAAACATATTGCTGGCTTGTTTAAAAAGAGAGAGAGAGAGAGAAAATAAAGACAGGCTTTAGGCATGCTACTGCACTGTGTTTTTAATCAAAAGGATTTTTAGGCTTGTGAAACTGAGTGCAGATGCACAGCTAAGCACAGCGTCATCCTTCAGAGTCAAAGCATGCAGCCCTACACACTGAGCCCTGACTCCCACTGGCACGGCTGAGGAGGATGAGGATGCAAGGTTTGGGCATACTGGGTCCATACGGTCTCAGCTGTGGCACCCCAACCCCTCCTTGGCTCTTCTGCGTTCAAAGACGCTTTAGGCTTTCTTTTTTTTTTTGTCTTTCCTAATGGTTCTTTATCAGTGCAACACTAATGAGGCTGGGAAATCCCAAACCACAACAGGAAACGAATGAACTTTTAGATCGATTGATTGGATAATCTTACAATGTCTAAAAAATACAATTGACATTTTTGAATAATTGAAGTCATGTAGTTACACACAAATTTGCAGCTGGTTATAGTTAGATGTTGTTTTCAAATCGTCTTGGGTGAACTCCTGCATCTTATGAAACTTGAAATTTTTTAACATGCCAGTGTCATTCTCAGTATCTTCCAGCCCCCTGCCTTATCTGCCCTCTTTTACCCCACGGCCCCATTTCTCCACTGCTGGAGCCAATACCTGGTCCTTTATGAAATGTCCTCTGTGTCAGCTCTGATTTCAGAATATTCACCTTGAACAATCTGGAGCTTTCTTGTTTTTATCTTTTTTTTTTTCCATTAACTCTTAAGCTAATACCTGTAACAAGTAAGAGGTGATCTTACAGGATTTCCTTTCATAAGCAAAATACGTTCCTTCATTGTTTTCTTAACAAATGAGGTGAAAATGAACTAATGACAAATACACTGAATATAGCAACATTGAGTGTTTTTCCTAAATTCATAGGAATTTTCTGCTTTGCAGACGACTGCCTTTAGAGCTAACAAAGCTTTATTGTAAAGAATGATCGTGTGTGCATTGGAGGGGATGGTCCCTGTAATCCTTCACTCTGCGCTCACACCATCCTTTTTTCTGGGGAAAGGATGAGAGATACCCCATGCAGCAGGCACCTTGGACATGGGAGATGGTTCCCTGACCTCTTTGCTCCCTCCATTTCTTGACCTCCTCCTCTGTGGTCCTCTGGTCTTCCACATCTAATCAACTCCAGACGAGGCTCTCTCGTGTTAGGTAGTTGCTGCTTTTACAGCTTCGATCCGCTAGCAGCAGCCAGTAACTGCTACCTGTCACAGGCAGGGACAGAGAAAGGGTTTTCGCTGAAGCGCAGTCCCAGGAGCATGAAAGTCTACAAGAGATTTCGTGGAGGGAAAAAAGAGTCTATGTGGAAGTATGAGAAAGAATAGGAGAGGCAGGAATTATTGCAAAAGAAATGAAGGAGTGAAAGGAGAGGATTTTATTAAAGAAGTCCAAGTTTTTATATACATTCAATGTTTCTAATATGTTTCTTAATAAATGTATTATCAACTATCATTATAGCTAACGCAGCCACAATACTGTAACTATTCTGCAGTCAGGATGGGAAAAAGTCTGTTAGATGTTTAATAAAATAAAATCAGCAACAGTCATCATGACTTTTCTTTTTGCCTGGTATTAACTGATGCACTGGGAAGTCCAGTGCGTAGACACAACAGAACACAAATTTGTCAATATTTACGTAAATGTGTATCATGTGTCTTCTTCATATTATTTCTAAAGCAGCTTTAAAAATCTTTTGCCATTGGAAAATATTAAAAATAAACCCCATTCAAATTATCTTGGTAGTATAGCAGCACTGGAATCAATAGTTACTCTTTTAATATTTTTGACAATGTAAACCTTTAATAAAATAAACAATATTGAAACAATTTGAGGTCTAATAGTTCATGAACTTTAATGGGCGCATGGGCACAAATTGGAACAAAGACTAGATTGTGAAATGAAATATTAGCTCCATACCAGCCAACACTGGTTTTGAAATCGACTTCAAATTCAGCTTCGTAGCTAAAAAAATAAAGCCCACACTCAATCCACAAAATTCAGTTCCTCCCATTTCAAATAGTTTTCATAAGTATCCTGCATGAGCGTGCCCATTTTTAACTGAAGCTCTCTAAACACATTGCAGGTGCTTTTCGTTTCATGCTGTTCTTTTTTTCTTTTCTATCCTTTTTACTTTTCAGCAAGCATAGTTTAGATCACATTTTTGTGTGCCTTGAAACATTTCCCTTACATGTTTCTTTAAAATTTAAAAAGTTTCCAAATTTGAAATGTAAAGCTCACTCCATCTTTGCTTATACAAAGTGTAGGTGCCACAACTAAATAGCAGTACAAATGCTGAGATGTACAACTCTTAAAAAAAAATAAACAAATAAAAAAGCAGCTTTGAAGACACAACATCAACTACAGCGTTAACATTGAACATATTACATTCCCAAGTTAATGGAGATATTTTGCATATAATGCCACAAAGTTATCCAACTAAAATCTTGAGGACCCACCTACAGTTTATTCGCTATATCTTTTTCACCCTTCTAGCATTTATGTATAGTACGTTTCATCCAGAGCTTTTATAACCTGTTTTCAAATTTTTTTATTTTTTTTTTCCCTCTGGCTGTCCATTTAACCACAAACTCCAGGTTTCCAAAGTTTCACAGGAAAAAAGCAGGAACGCTTGGCTGAGATCTTTGCCGGTGGCAATTCCCATGCGCCGGAGCCGCCTGTGCCGCCCCTCGGGGCGCACGGAACCCCCCCTGCAGCCGGCGAGGTGCCGCAGGCGGGTGAGCTGCTCAGCCCGCGCAGCGGCGTGCCGCGCTCCGGAGCCGCGCTCCCCGCGCGAGCCCACGGCCTCGCCGCCCGCCTCCTCGCCCCGTGCGCGCTCCAGCTCCGTGCAGAAGCCTTTGCCCGGGGGCAGCGTCTGGAGAGGTTCTTCATCTTCCTTCCTTCCTTCCTTCCTTCCTTCCTTCCTTCCTTCCTTCCTTCCTTCCTTCCTTCCTTCCTTCCTTCCTTCCGCAGACAGTCTGAGGAAGCTACCAGCTGAAACAGCTTCCAGGGTGAGGGGCTGGAGGATAGATCTCTATTTATTTCTTTCTTTTCCTTTTTTTATTATTTTTGTCATGAAAACGATGATTCTTGATTTTGGTGTCCAGTTTGAAAAGCAAGGCCAGGCTGGAGCTAATCCGTCTCTCGGCGGAGGTCGGCTCTGCTTCCTGCCTCTCCCGTAGCTTCCCGGGCTTCGAGGCCAACGGGATGGGGCTCTCGGCGGCGCGCAGGCCTCGCTGCAGCCAGGGCGGCCGCTCCGGCTCTCCCGCTGCTTCCGTGCCCATAGCTGCAGGAAGGTTCCACTGCGGAGAAGAATCACTGGAAAGGCGGCTGCCGGCAGACCCCATGGATTTAGCTTCGCACTTCTATTAAGGAAAAAATGCCAGGCGAGTGTTGGCGCTGCCGTGTATCAGGGTACGGGACGATGCTGTCGTGAACATGACGTGACGGCGCAGCCGGTATCTTGAAAACGCGTGTTTGCAAGGCATAGGCAATCCCATTCCAAGCGGTTATCCTGCCAGGAGAGCCTACTGGCCTTTGAGAAGTCGCCGCTTTGACTCAATGTATGTACCATGTTGAACCATTTACTCGTGTCAGTTCTTGCCAGCAGGACAGGGTTCGAACTACGTTCACACTGACCTTTTTCCTTTTCTTTTTTTTTTTTCTTTCAGATCCCTCCAAGCCATCAAAAAAAAAAAAAAGGCAAGGAAAACCAACAAAAATTACACAGCCTTTAGCAGCTCAAATAACTGCCTTCCTAAGTGTAAGCAGGTATGTCTTTGTCAGTATATTTGCTCTCCAGAGATAAAATAATCCAGTCAGCTGCATTAATTGATTAAAAAAAGAACTTCAGGGCTCACTGAAGTTAATAACAACATGATGTGACGACAGATACAAGTAGCGGAGTTTCTGAAAATAGCAGGTTAAACTAAATATCTTTTAATAAATAATTTTCCTGCGATGTAAAAATAAATGATATTTCCTTTGGCAGTAATAGCTGATTTAATCTCTAGCCAGGAAGTTGTTCTGCTCATAAAATATCATTGTGCTACAGAAAAAAAAAATATTATTTTGCTGTTTTGAAAGCCTTTTGTAATCCACGATAAACTGGGTGCCTCTACTTATGTCCAAAATAAGCGCCAAGAGTGATGCAAGCTCCCACCAGAACCAGGCTTAGGATAGTCTTCAGAGAGATCCAGGAGAAATCGAACAAAGGCCGCATACTGTTGCCGTACAGCTCCACGAAGGCATCCTGGAAAGGGAAATGAGGGAATATCAGAATTGCAACAGTGAGGATATACAGGGGGCCACGGGACAGGATTTGCTCTGCAGCACATTGGTAGCGATAGACTTTTTTTTTTTTTTGCAGAACCTAAAAAACTATCAAATGACTTTAGGGAGAGGGATTTTCCTGGTGCACAGCAGCTGCCCACCAACACTCCAGCAGAAGAGCAGCAAAGCTCTTAAAACGGTGACTCAGAAGCAATGGTTTTGTGCACAGCCTTAAGTATGTCCAGCCTCCGGCACAGCATTTTGACATGTGAGGGCCTTCGTTCTGGTTCCTAAATGTATGTTTGCAAACACACATAATCAAAAGGGGCTTAAAGGAACCTCCTCCTCCAAACCTTGAGCTTCCCTTGGACTCAGTGGTCCGCATTGTGAATCAGTCACCCTGAAAATAAGGGACTATTTATCTAGTTTCCTAGAGGTGGCTTCAGATACCTAAGCTCAGATGTCTCCTCCACACCAGCTAAGGCTGGTAGGGTGCAGACTGGTGTTGCACCTCTGCAGATGCATGACCACTGTCACCAAAATGGGGACACCTTGGTCCCGCGCTCCTGATAACTGTGTTTTGCCCTGGATGTAGCAGTGGTCTGGCCTCAGGGCAAGCTGGGTCGACCTGCTGGTCAAACTGCAGTCTCCCAGCCTCGAAAAAGGCTGTTTTCCCTTGTTTCCCTTGTGTCGAATGGATTCCCCAGGGGCATCCAGCCACGCCGCACAGCTCAAGGCAGAGGCTGGGAAACGTGTGCCCGTGGAGGGACAGCACCCTAAATGTGACAGTCCAGCTCTGCTCCCAAACTGCCGAGGAAAACCTGGGAAACAGCTCCCACGGCCCAAGAGCGTTCTCCTAGGAAGAGCATTGGGGCTTTCACCACGAGAGGGCGCGTAAGGTTTTCAACATTTTACTGCTCTGACTCTCGTTCATGCAGCACAACTCAAATAAAATGTGTTTACTTCCAAAGACGTCTGTCTTTAAATACCATTGATGCATCTGGTAGGTATGAGCGAGTGTGCCAAGAGGAGAACACTTGTATGATCTGGCCAAAAGACTGACCATGAAAAC
The DNA here is from genome assembly GCA_032273925.1 of Rhynchotus rufescens. Lineage (NCBI taxonomy): Eukaryota > Metazoa > Chordata > Aves > Tinamiformes > Tinamidae > Rhynchotus > Rhynchotus rufescens. The sequence continues at coordinate 11,834 of JAVCKT010029468.1, read as the reverse complement.
ACATCTTCCTTCCAATATCTTTTATTTCTTATTGCTAGTTCCTCCAGGCAGCCTCTTTCAAATTTGACTTTTGAAAGGTATATTCTTAAGTGAAAGCAGCTTAACTTTGGGGGGAATATCTTAATGCAAACTATTCATTTCCGAGAGAATTTGGCAACTCTTGCTTAGCTTGTTTTTGAAACAGACTTTTGCAAACTCTGGCCTTAATATTCGGCTGTGCTGCTATAGGGCTGAGGAGCATACACAGGTTGCTGTGCAGTTCTTTGGAAAGCTGCTTTTATTCCTCCTTAAGGCTATGAAGTAACACAATATCCTAAAATGCTACAGCCTGGGCTAAATCCTGTTGTTGCCAGCGCAGGCTCGCTGACTTCGATGAGAGTTTTGTCCGTATAGGGAGTTCAAGATCAGGCCTTATAAAAACACTGCAAGGCTAAAGTTCAACGCTTTTTGATATTATTCAGAGTGGAAAAGGGAGGAAATGAAAAAAAAATGCTGTGGAAATGCAAGTCACATGAAAGCCTTTCAATGTTAGATATTTAAGGGTTTCTCTCTGCGGGCTGCAGGACAGCAAGCAAGGGCAAGGCCAAGGGAAGGCGCCCGCTGCCTCCCTCCTACCCCGGCTTGGCAGCGTCCAGCCCAGCCGCACGGGAAGCAGTTGAGCTCCTGCCGAATCCAGGGCTGCTGCCGAATCCAGGGCTGCTGCTGAACGCGGGGCTGCTACTGCTGCTCGGTGCCCGTGAGGACGGGCCGAGGGGCACCGCGAGGCCTGGCGGCAGCACAAAAGCCCAGCGTAACCCACGGCTCGGGAGAGGAATGCGAGCAGAGAATCTGCAGCTCGCAGGCTTTTATTTTGGTCTGAGATTATTACAACAATAACACGAACCCAGGCTAATGGGGCCTGTGCTATATATTACAAGTAGCTCTTTATGGTTCTTTGCCCTCCCCTTCTCAAACATCCTGATTAGGCCTATTTCCGAAGCTTGTTTGAACAGCCTGTCACTATTTGTTTAAGTTTCAAACCTGTTTTAAATAAACACATGTCCATTTTATGTACTAAAACAAGGAGAAGGGGGGAGGGAAGCATGACCCATTACTGAAAACTATTTTAACACAAAGAGAACCCTAAACAGAAATCTTGACTGTTCCATACGGTTTGTCTCCTCCTGCAGGCCCATGTATTTGTCACTGGGTTTCTGTCACCAAAAGCAGTTCTGTTTAAATAAGAGAATCTGGGCTAAAACTAGTAAGATTAGCCAAATTGCTTGAAATATCTGAAATGCTCTGAAAAGTAGCTCTTATAATGAAAACAACGGTCCTCACAGCACGGTCCAGGCACGGAACAGGCAAGTTCTAGTAGGGGTATCCCTTCTGGAGATGTTAACACAGTTGGAAGGAAAACAGGGATAGGCTTCTATTTTAAAACCGTTCTATTGAAAATTTAATGCAAAGTTACATCCTGGATGTAAAACTGCATCAGAGCAGTCAGAAATTATGTGGGAAAGAACTCTTCATTCAACTCTAGGGTTAATTCTTTAATAGTTTAATTTCCCATTTTTCTTAAAAGCCAATTTCCATGGATGCTTTTATTGAGTCAGTTCAGTCCGTTGCTGTTTTAGTCTCTACATTTAGTTTGGATGCTTGTGTAAAGCAAGAAAGGTGGCAGCGGTGAAGGGAAAGATGCTCTGCCTAAGCTGCCCTTAGCAGCAAGGAGCACAGCTGCCTGCAGCACCTACATGGGAGGGAGGCTCCCGGAGCATCCCTAACTCACCGATGAACGACAAGCAGCAAAGGCTGCACTGTAGTGATGCAGTATGTGGTGTGCAATGTAATATTCCTGACTGGTGGCACTTGGATTTCCAAAGATCCCAGCCAGGGCAAAAGGGGAGGTGGTCTCTGTGGGAGGATTTGGAGGTGCAACAGCGCTCCGAGCCAGGCCACTGGGGAAACACCCTGCTCCTCTCCGGCCTAAATCTGGCAGCTCTTGTCTGAAGAAATTACAAAAAAAAAACAAAAAAGAAAAAGAAAAAGAAAAAGAAGCCATCTTTAATTATGTGAACATGTGTTGCTTACGGATCGAGCCAAGCTTATTTAGTCTCGGTACTTTTGCAACTCAGCCTTCGTCCCTGCTTGAGAGGCAGGGCGTAACTTCCAGGCTGCGGCGGACTAAATGCTTCCCATATGCCGAGCCCAGCGACGCGTCCACGCTACGGACGCTCCTTACTGCGAGCGCCAAGGGGAAATCCAGCCGCAGCGCCGCGCTCTGCATTTATTGCCGCGGGGGTGGTGGGCAGAGCAAACACGAGGAAGCAAGGACTTCCTTCTTCTACCTGAATCAAACAGCTGCTGAGGAAGTGACTTTATTTCCCTCGTTATCATTGGTTTGACAGGATATCCTCTTGAGCCACATTGTACTGAATGAAGAGCCTTGCGCCACTTCCATTTTGCCGAGCGGGAATTGCCTCGCGGCCACTTCATGCTGCCCTCCCGGTGACTCCAAAGCAAACAAGCAGAAACAGCAGCGCGAGGCTTTTGAAGACACGCGCACGGGTCCCAGGGACAGGGCCTCCCCATCTGCCACGCGGAGGGGAGGCCGCCAGCACCCGTGCCAAGACTTCGCAGCTGAGCGCCTCTCACTCACCCCTGCCTCAATATCGGCCACGTAAATTCTCATAAAAGCTCCCTTGCCTGAGTGGTAACTCATTTCAGAGGCAGTCTGGGGAGGCAAGGAGCCGGTTAAATCGTCCTATGTTTTCTATGCTGTGAAACCTCATTAAAATGTCATCTTGCAGCTAAGGAGGAAAGTTCCTGGAATACATATATATAAAAACCAGACCGGTCTGTAGCTGTTCTTTCCCTGAAAAGTTTATGGGTCCTGTATGCAAACTGGAGCACATGCAGATAAGGGCAGCTCGGACCCTGACTGACCACACTGCGCCGGGCTGTGGCCTTTCACGAGGTCGGCATCTCCAGAGAGGCCGATATCTCTTAATGCCCTGCAGCGCTGCTGCTGGGCTGGCCGTGGAGCCAGGTGCCATTTATCCCACTTTCATGTGGAAGAAGCAAATGTGTCAGCGCCCGCAGGCTCTGCTGCCCGGTGCCAGGGAAACACCTGGGTAAAGCCCTGTCCGACGTGTTGCAGCACCAGGCAGAGGGCTCCATGTCCTCATCTTCACCTGTAGCAGTGAGGGGTCTATTCTGAATTCTGCATTTTCACAGTGTGCTAATCACATGTCTGCAGCTAATACACTAACCACCGGCTGCACATGCATTTGTTTTTCCAGTGAAATGTAAGGTTTCTGACTTTGGACAAAGTTGACGCTCATCAGAGTGGTCTTACCTCATTTCTTTCTCCCTTATCCTTGCTATAAATTTCTTTAAGTGCTTGTATTTGTGAGCTTGTGATCACAATCTGGGAGCATATTTTGCAGGTCCTATTCTGATCAGGCTCTCGTTAAAATCTGTGTGATCTGAAATCAATGGGAATATTGTCTGCCTAAGGCTGACTAACTGTGGCACTCAGCTGGGGACGTCCAAGAAGCAGGGACTAATCATGGTTAGATTTATTCATGAAAACTGAGGCATATGCTTAGAAATATATAAATCTTTGTGGTTGTAGTAACAAGCACGATTATTTCTGCTCACTCTCCTGGAGACCTGAATCTGTTGGCAGACAGATTTCCTCCTGAGTTCGGCGGGTCATGAAGAATAAACCTAGACTGTGGAGAATGATCAAGCCAGTCTCCTTAAACTAAGGTATTGATCATGCAACTTGCTTGGAAATCCATACAGTGTTCAGGGTAGGCTGCATTCTTGTAAAACCATGTCAGCATGAGAAATGTTTCAGTAATTTACTCTTGGCGTCTTCAGTTAATTCAGTTAGACGTGGCTCTGCAATATGCAAAAGCCCAGACCTAGTGGAGGCTGCCTTGTTTTCTTATTCCTGGAAAGGCCCACACCAAAATGAGGTTTTTCTGGCATTAGTTTAACAGCTGTAATGTCACTGTAGCAACTCACTGGTGGTATTTAATGGGGCCACTTCTGAGGGAGCAATATTATAATTAATAAGAGAAAGAAGGCAGGAAGGCCTCTGGACAAAATCCGCAATGTTCAAACAATACAGCCAAGCTGCTCTATTCAATCCTCCACAATTTTCTTTTTCAGGGATTTTCAGAGCAGCTTTTTTTTTTTCTTTTCTTTCTTTCTTTATTTCTTTTTTTTCTTTTTTTGCAGGTTGATATTCCTGTTCAATCTAACTTGCTATTTATTTACCTCAGTAGTTAGGAATCTTAATCTGAACTTCCCACATTACCCACATAATTCGCCCTGCACATGCATTTTCAAGAATCCCATTTCTACCAAGGACCATTTGGCTTTTGGCCATCTTCTTCTGGTCAAGTTGATCCATTTGATTTTCAAGAATTTACATTGACATACGTGGGTAAACTTAGCAAATACCCATAGAGATGTCTGGATCACTTTGGAAAAGACAGCAAGGGTTGCTAACTGAACTTCTATGCTGCTATAAACGTAGTAAAATCTTTTACTGCAATGTCACTCTTATAATGACCTAATTTGAAAAGAAGAGAGATGTATTAGGACCACTGTCAAATCTTTAGGGTGACTTTAAACTGAAAATAAAGACAAAACAGACTAGAAGATGACACTGGAGGGTTTCTTTCTTTTTTTTCAGAACCTCCTAACTGATTTCTCATTCATGCTAGCAATTTACCTTCAGTTTGAATGCCCCTACACTGCAAACAGGCCACCTAATTTAAAAATCTGTTTGCAACTGGTATTTTGGTAATACAGGAAAATATGAACACATGCAGCACCACGTTCATTCCCTGTGTCTTCCAGCTGACAGCGTCTGCCACTCGTGGGCCGCTGCAAAGAGTTAAATCATGTAACAGCCTGAGAAATGGGAACTGAAAGTAGCTGCTTGTAGAAATGTTCAAATCTCTTTGGCATCACTTTTGTCATCAACACATTGCTTCTGCAGAGATTAATACTTATCTTCATAAACATATTCCATTCCTTTCTACGCAAGGGCTTGAGGCGCAGGTTACTACCTGAGGGCGAGGAAGGCAGGCAGTCTGCTGGAGAAGGGCTTGCTTGGAGTGGCCCCTGCCAGGAAAGGCAGAGCACGTGAATGAGCGGGGTGAAATCGAGCTAGTCTGAGCAGGTTGTCCCATCAGCTGAACCACGAGGGACCGGTCACGCTGTTTTGTATTTCTTTTTTTTTTCTTTGCTGCTTCTTGTTTTAACAGCTCTCAGGGAAACGCTTGATCCCCTTCTTGTTTATTGTCTAGACGTGAAGTCCCGATCCAAATGCCTTTGGCTTGACTGACCTGCACTCAGCCTTGAGCAATAGGAACAACAGCAAAAGCAAACTGCAACTGTCGGCTCTGCGTCCCAGGCCGGCACAAGCCAAATCTGGGCTTTCGCAGCAAACTCTGTGAAAAGTTCATGCAATGCCACTGGCACCTTCTTCAGAAATGCCACACATTCCTCACATGACTTCTTGAAGGAGGCCTTCAGCTTTTTAAAATCTTGTGACAATCAACTGACTTACAAGGGGAATGAAACAACCTTAACCTTATGATAAAGTATTTGTAATTTAACCAATAAGCAAAGCAAAAAGAAAAAAAAAAAGTTGAGACAAATTGAAAAAATAAAAAAGCACTGAGCAGTTATGGTTCTAGCAGAGACCACCTGGGAAACACAGCCACATGATTGCTCTGGTAGCTTCCACTTCAACCACCCAAGGTGTTTTTGCCCAAGTTTAAAAGCTTTATTTGAGGAAGAGGAGCAGTTGCAATTTTTGTCATTTCTTTTGCTGTCTGCTCCCTACATGAGCTCCATGTGTCCTGGCAGGCTAGAGAGGAGGCAGCCGTGTCCTTGCAGGGAGGCAGCCGGGTGGCACAGCAAGGTCCCCCTGCACCGCTCCACACCCGAGCAGCAAGGCTGCCCGCATCACTGTTCTCAATGCTCTTCTGAGCTGCTTTCAGGGTCCCTTCCACTTAGCAATGCTCCTCAAGGCCTCTAGGTGGCTTGCTCCATGCTCTCATCTTTCACAGCAAAGTGATAATGGGATTTTTTTTTTTTTAAAAAGAAGGAAGTTCCTGCTCTGCATGTGCTCCAAAGTCAGAGTGTGTGGTTTTTTTTCTTTTTTGGTTCACTCCTCCTCCTTGTCCTTTCTCTTCTGTGCAGTTTTCACAAAACCACAAGGCAAGGGAGACAAATGAAAGAGCTGGGACAGGAACTAGGACAATCTGTGTAGACTGAGGCACATGGAAATCTAGATAAAATCAACCATCTAAATAGTGCAGGTGAAAACTGCCTGCTGCCACAACGAACAGACTCCTGCTCTTACTCCAGGGTGGTCTTGAGAGCTGCCTTCCTCCATGGGGGCTCTTAGGTTTGGCTGGATAGTCTTCAAGTTTTGTGTTCATCCAGAAAGCCCTTTGGGAGATTTTATTAGATAAGCGCCAAAAGAGACCATATGAAAAAAACAAGGAAAAGTCAGGGTGTAAAAATGAGATTCAAAAACAGACTGGAGGACTTTGGTTTGTTATTCAAATCACCTCTTAAATTAATTTGCATAGGCAATTGTAATCCATTAACTCCGACTGTTAGATTTACTCACATGCTGCCATGCAAAAGCCAAATATGAAGACTTAATAAAAAGCAAATAATCTCTCTCTCTCCACCCCCAAAGCCAACACCAGAAGAAACAGCAGGCCACCTGCATGAGAAAAGCAAGTACCGTGGGGATGTTTGAAAGAAACACACCTCTACCCATACATACATTTTAATTCCTCCACATTAAGAAATAATCTATTGCTGATGCAAGAAAGGGCACAAATCCTGTGTGCTTCCTATCAGAAAGATGCTTTAGACCTGAAACATGTTGGAGATCAGTAGCAGGAGCACAAGGGTTATTCTCTACTGCAGCGGGTTTGCTGGTATCTGTTCTGGCCAGCTCCCCTGGTTGAGACGAAGTTTGTGCCAGTCACAGAATCACAGGATGTTTAAGGTTGGAAGGGACCCTAGAGATCATGTAGTCCAACCCCCCTGCTCCAGCAGGGATACCCAGAGCACGGGGCACAGGGCGGCATCCAGGCGGGTTTGGAAGATCTCCAGAGAAGGAGACTCCACAACCCCTCTTGGCAGCCTGTTCCAGGGCTCTGGCACTGTTAAGAAATTTTTCCTTAAGTTCCTGCAGAACTTTTGGAGCTTCAATTTGTGGTCACTTCCTCTAGTTTTATCAGTGGCCATCACTGAAAAGAGGTCATTTGACTCATACAGAGATGATTTTTGTAGCAATACTCAGATCAGAAGAGTGAGGATTCTTCTCTGGATATAGATACAGGGGACATGAAGGATACAGAAGATGCAAAATTGTTCCCTCTTCTCTTTAAAGCTCCAACATGACTGTCCCCAGCACAGTTCCTGACGGAGGAGAAAAGGCAAGGAGATAATCAAATACATCAAATACATCCCCTTTTTAAACAGACAAAGAAATGGAGAACTTCCCACATTTCTCCCAACATGCTAGCCAATAGCTATGAGTAAAGAATAAATTGCCACCATGAATTACTCTATCCCAAGGTGACATTCTGAACATTTCTAGTGGAGGTTTGCATGCTGGACACTGTACTTTACAAGGACATGGCTCTAAAGTCTCAGTATGTATCTGTCAAAATGATTCATTCAGCCATTATTTTTCAATACTGTACTCTAATTATCCTACAGGGGCAACAAGAATTAGAGGTAATAAAATTCTGCATTTCTGCAGCATCTTTCTTGAAAGACCACAAAGGATTTCCTCTGCATCAAAATTATCAGAACACCATTGCTATCGCTGAGTAAAATGTAGCACAAAGAGATAAAATGCCCATTTTTTTTTATTTGTTTGTTTGTTTCAGATTTGGCCCTTAAAATATGGGCAGGGAACTTTATGCTTCCCCATTTTCAAACATTTTCCTGAGAGACTTTCACAACTCAGTGAGGTTACAGTTGCCCCAGAAATACATTTCAGCAATCCTGCTTCTGCCTATAACCACCAAAAACTCCTTCTCCCCTCTTACAACAGTTATT
>JAVCKT010029467.1:0-11338 GCA_032273925.1 Rhynchotus rufescens | reverse complement strand
TGCAGATAAAGATGTGATGAACTGAACAGCTTTTATTGGCTGTGTTAGGTAACCTCCATGTTCTCACCTAAAACAGTTAATTTATGTAAGAAAGACACTAAACTGAATTATGGAACAAGTATGACAGAGCCCTTCTGTCCTTCTGTTGTTCTATGGCATATAATTTTACATACACACAAATGTACATTTAATACAGATGTAAGTCATTAGTGTGTCAATGGCTATTTCTTGTATAGGAACCATATCTGTGAATTGTAACTCCACAGTACTAGGTTTTGTATACCAACACACATAGCTAAATATATACAAATATTATATATTCATGTACATGTGTGTGTATGCTTGTGTAATCAGACATAGAGGCGGCTGCTTAATTTCCAGTAAGTCTGAGATTTAAATCTTTTGAACCCTTGAACTGATGCTTCCTATGAAATTAAAATCTAGAAATGCAAGCAGGTTTCTTTCCATCACTGTGTGATTCAGGCTTCCCTGGTTAATATGACCATACACTACACATCCAAAAGCTCCCCAGAGAAATTTTTAAATTAAATTAAGATTAAATTTTTCAAAAAGCCCTGGAAATCTTACAGCCAGCAGTTGACAGAATGAATACTCACTTAGCTACTGCTACTGGGCTTTGTAATTCATGGAGGTTCCTTCACCAGTTACTGCCATTACCAAATCATCTAACATGAGACCTTCTTTCACTCAGACTCTCTCCGCTCCCGTGTAAATGAGAACACAGTAATTCCAGCAGTGTGAACATTCCCTGAAGTGACACAAGGTGTACAGCCTATTTGTCTGTAACAGCTGCCATCTCTACACCAGACTTTTGCAAACTGCTTTTTCCAATGGAGAAGCTGCACAACACTAAGGACTGCAACTATACTCCAGTCTTGAACTGGGACGTGGGAGCACAGCGCTCTCCCACGCTCATTTAGCCAAAGCTAACTCAAAATGCCTGCCCCATTCCTACAAGAAAGGGAAGATATGCTCACAGTTCTGCCTTATTCATCCCTTCTCTTCACTCCTCCAGGCCTTCTCTGACCTCCTTGAATATATCTCTTATTTTCACATTTTAAAGTGTCAGTGATGAAAAATAAGCACTCAGATGGCATTAGATACGCTGCAGTAAGGGCAATGGGGAGATGACGGGGGCTAGGGATATGGGGGTAGAGTTCAGGTCATACAGATGGAAGTGCTGAGACCACAGATTCCTGATGTTTAAACATCCCTATGCAATCGCTTGCCCAAGACTGATGGTAACTTGGCTTTTGATCTTATAGGTATGCTCAGCTCAGGTTTTTAAAGCTTCACTTCTCAATCATGAAGTTCAAAAAATATTTAAATGAAATCTAAGATTCTTAGTCATATAGCTCTGATAGCATTACATGCTAAATAGCCTCATGGCAAAATTCAGTGACTGGAAGATGGGAAGAACCTATGGGAAGAACCTAAACAGACTAGTAGAAAGATCAGTACTGAATTTCAGGTGGCTGAGTCACTGAGGGTTTCAGAGGAAGGCTTATCAGGTACCATTATATCAGCTAAAATACATATTGTTATTTGTTTTACAGTACTGAGTTGTGCTACGGTGCTGTTTCTTTATGCAACAGAAGACAGTTGTTTCCCTGGAGACTATAGTCTAAATAGAAAAGTCTAAATAGAACATGCATTTTAAAGAAGCTGAACCACAGTGCACAGGAAATTAGCGACATCACTATCTACACAATTAAATGGCTTGTCCAGCTAAACACCTATCTGATACAGCCTCTGTTCTCAATGGAACAAAGAGGCTACCTGTCAGCACACACACTTGCAAGGCTTTGAAAAATGCCTCTTTTGCCTATTTCCTTGTCATTTGCTTTGCTGTTAGTTTCATATGAACTGGAATTCCCTTTGCAAAGGTAATGTTTGCAAGAACTTTTTTGAAAACCTTTATTCAAAGTGAGGAAAATTTTCAAAACACCAAAACACACTCTTCTAATGTTACAATAATAAATTCGTATCCCTTTTTGCAGGTAATGTCTTTCAAGCCTTACCAGTTGCTACAAGTTCACAGTTTGGTTTGATTTTAAAATAGCAGCAGAACTGTGTCAAAACTACAAGGAAAAAAAGATCTCGTGCAAACAAAGCGAATTGAAACAGCTAATAAAATGTGACAGCTGGAGAAAAGGACCAATTCATGTACTGCACTGAGACTTGCAAAAAGCTTCAGAAACCTGTTGTTAGCTGGCAGTGACTGTTCTGTTCTGTCAAGCTTAGTAGGTGATAAGCCAAAAAGGTAGAAGGAAATTCTCTATATGATGAATGCATTTTTTCCCCACAATTTCATGTTTGATAATATTTTTAAACAAAGTTCTCCACGATGTTTGTCAGTTTTTTAATAAAGTTAATTGAAATGAGTCTGCTACCTCCCATTTGATTACTAGTTTCTTCAGATGAAGTACACACATCTCTCTGGCCCGACCTCCTGCCTCTTTTTTGCTTAATTTTAATATTTCCAGGAAACAGCAGATATGGTTATGCTTTCCCAGAAAAGATCACAGGAGAACTAGTTAAGTGTAGGAATGCCATAAATCCTTGTTTGTTATTGTTTTTTTATGAAAAGCTATTGAAATGGCAGAATACATCTTTCAGAAAATGTCAGTATTTTCAAATAAAGCTAGTTCCCAAACTATAATTGAAAGAATAATGACCATTTTATACTTCACTATACCTTCACTTCAACATACCATTTTATTGAACATTTTATACTTCACTGTTTTTTCAGAAACTGGGCAGTTTATATTAGACATTGATAATTCTCAAATGACAGAGAACACTTTATTCCTTACGACATAGTTGTATCAGCTGCAAAATATATATATTTCAAGTTTGCTGGAAAGATATCTTTCTCTCCTTCACACACATACAAAGTCTATTTTGACCTTAAATACTTTTTTTTTTTTTTTTTTTTTCTCCTTGGGTGCTCACCGGAAAAATGAAGGTTTGAACTTTCCCATTTTCAATACTAAAGCTTTGAAAAAAATCATATGAGTCTTTTCAGACTAAAAAAAGGCATTTTAAAAGTATGTGGAAGAAACAAAAGCAGTCCTTTCTAGTGTGGCTGGGGGAAGCAAATCCAGAATATTCCCTAGGAAAAGGAAGAAAGACCAAAAACTGAAAATACAGCAAATGTGATTTATCACTCAAAACCTGAAAAATGAAATTCAAAGCAGGTGAGACAGTCTTTTGAACTCTCTCTTCTCCTCCTTCTCCTCTGCCATTAAAATCTAAGGTGTAACTGTACTCCCACCTAATGTCACCAAAAGTCTCCTGCTGTGCTTGCACACAGGTGTACATTAGTTGATTAAATAAGCTGTGCAGTAACACAGGCAACAGAATATCTCAGATCACAAAAGGCTCCTGCTATCTGCAGAGCAACTTTTCAGAACTTAAAAGCACATACAGTTATTGGATATTGAGCAAGATTACTCGAGATTTAAAAATATGTATAGTGGATATATATCTTTTAAAACCTTCTTCATTCTTTTTTTATTCTGATGGATGCCATTTTTAAAATATATATTACTTCCATTTTAAAACCAACAGTATCTCAGGAACACAGTTTTGAGAACCCTATTTAAGAGGAGGATGGTCCCTCAACACTGGCACATATCCTTGCATAGCACTGCACGTCAAACACTCAGAAACACACTCAGAAAGTTCCTTTGCTGAAGCATCTTTTTTAAGGATAAGCCTCACAATGCCTTTGATGTTTGCATGAGAATAAGTCACAGGTATATGAAACAGACTGTTTTTCCCACAGAGGTATTACTGTAAGGACTGAGAACTGTAGCAAAAAAAATGTTGTAAAAATAGAAGAGGGGAAGCCACAGTGGCAAGAGATAGGAACTTAAAACAGTGCAAAACACTCCTGCAACTTATCCTCAGCACACATTATTGCTGTCCCTAACCCTGTGAGGTCAGACCGTCTTGTTTATAGACCTTTTTTAACACTGACTTAATAAATTTATAATATCTGATTATATTTATATATAAATTAATAATAATTTACTCCAGAAAAAAATGTAAATCACTAGAAATACAGTCTGTTACTTAAAGCAATACATCGCTAAAGTATTTGAAGCTAAATAACTCAGCATATATATCAATCTGTGAAGTCATGTGGATCTACCTCCAACAACAGGACCATAACGTGTCTTAGCTGGATTCTTACTCTTTTTCTTTAAAACCAACAGGGCTTAATGAGAGAGACTGTATCCAGGTAAGGAACAAAGTGCTGACTGGAGCAAGGAAGAACAGGAGATGGGCAGGTCGTTGCTGGCTTCAGACAAACTAAATGTGAAGAAATCTGACTCCATCTGCTACTATTTTTCCAATATGCTTACAAGTCAGTCCTCAAAGCCATACCCAGACTCAGTAAACTCCAAACTAATTGAGATGGTTTGTGAGACATAACTATTTTTTAAACTTCCATATTGCTAGGCATGCTACCCACAGAACCCTCATTAACAGTTAGGACCTTTTATAAATACCAATTGTCATAAAATCTGAGGGCGTGAAAAATTAGATTTCTCTAGGACAGATCAAATGGCTGGGATTAAATTTGAAGGGCCAGACATTTGGAATAACTCCACTGACTTTTCAAAGGTATGCAGCTTTACACCACTTGAGACCAAAGGTACATATTAATCTGTTCAGAGTACTTTAGACATGATTTTCTAGAAGTACTTTCTTATAGCCTCTTTAAAAACGTTTTGCAGACCTGGAAGTACAACCTAGGACAAAATAGAGTTAAGAATACCTGAATTCTAACTGCGAACTTATTTTCCTATGTCCTATGATATTCCATGGCAATCAAGAAAGAGGTATTTGCTCACTGATAGTCACGAGACCTTTGACTTAAGTTCCAGAAGAGTAATTTTGACCATCATATGTTCAGAACACTCTACTGAATTACAATAGCAATTTCTAAACTACATTGGAAATGACAAATAAAAGGAATGTTTCCTTAAAAAAATATGAGTGTTTACTACTTTTTAGAATGAAAGACTACTTAGTTAAATATTACCTATTTTAACCTGATCCACCCATTTCTCTAATGTATAACTTGTTCTGAACCCACCAACTTCTGCAAGCTTCAAGCAAAATTCAGTCCTAATAAAAAGACAATTTCTAATGACAAGTTCAATGTAATTTAATGATGTATGAATTTTAAATAATGTGAAATGATATGAACATGGCATAATGCTAGAGACTGTAGGACTAGAGTTGTAGTTATATTTCTGCATACATCTTTATTTTCCAAGTACACTAGCCACATCTGCATGACAGCTTTCAGAATCACCTGGCTACTCATTCACACATATTTTCCCAGTTCAGTGAGGAAGGCTGTAAGCTCCCAGGGAAAGTCCTTTGAGCTCATATGAAGCCGAATCCTCCTATCTTAGCAAGATTATGTAATAACTTGTGGGGTTTTTTTTTTTCTGTCTATGCTGCTGCTTGTAGAGATACCCATGTCCTTTTAACTTAGCTGGTTATATATTGACATCAATATTGCTACAGAGACAGAAGTCAGCATAGCTGACAATCATCCTTGGAAGCTTATATAAATCGTCAGCTCATAGTCTACACTCAAGCTCCTGGAGCAGCTGAGTTGGTTTAATGAGTTAAAAATCGATCTGCAGTGATGGCAGCCATGCCTTACGTCATCATAGTCCGCAAAGCGGTAGGACGACCACATGTATGATGAACGCAATGGTGGAACATGATAAATCATCTAAAACAACCTTACTCACGGATCATTTTAGAGACCTTGACCAAGTTCTTATAAAAACTAAATACCTACTACTATAAAATTGTAGCTCTAAATTTTATACAGAATGAGCATTTCAGAAAAGTGAGAAAACTTTGATTTTGAGGTTAACTGGAGAAATTGCTACCAAGTCCCACCTTTGCTAGAAGCTGTTGTCTGCCAAAAAAATAAAAAAAACCCTAAGGATAGTTTTATATTGACCGCTATTATACTTGCATGCAGTGACACTTGGCACTGAGTCCTGCTGGCTTCTGTCTAAGCATAGTTTCACTTCTCATCTAGCTCTGGATGATGGATATTCCCACATCTAACTGCATCTAGCCTCAAGTGATATTTTACTTCACTAACCCAAAATAAAAGCCTAATAAGAACCACCACCTATTCACAATGCATTTCCTTCTTTTATCTTATCTTCATCTAACACACCAAACAGTCCAATTATTTCATAACCACATGAACCCTCTCACTGTCCTTAGATCTATGTATCTACATGCTTCATGAGCAGACACATCGGAGTACATTTCTGAAAAACTTCCATCTTTTAAGTCATTTCTCTTTACTGGTATACACTTGACTAGTGCCTAGTTGAAAAATAAAGGGCTGATCCAAGCTAATAGGTTATGGATGGGGAGAGAAAAATAAAAGCTCCATGAAGCATTCGGTCACCACACATTTTCAGATGGAATTGCTAAAAGCTGGCCAACTTGCATGTGTATGAAACCTGGGGTCTTAAAACTGAAAGTAAAAGGCAGAAATCCAATATTTTCCCAATAGCAATAGTGATACTGATCTTGATATTTTACTCTGCAATTTAACAGATCATATGTGGTTTACCAGGGTTTTAATTTTAGGATTTGTTCTTTTCTCATTGGAACTAACATGTGCTAAATAGATACGTGCCTATGACATAATTGAATACGGTACATGGATTGATGTTTTATATAAAGTTCAATTTGCCAAATTTGTATGAATATGCTATTCATTCAGGATGACTAGTAGATAAACACAGTCCGCCCCGGTTTAAGAGCCAGCATTCTTCCTAAGCATTAAAATGCTTATTTAATTTTATTTTTGAAAATATTTTTTCGCTGTCTTTATTTGTTGTGAAATCTTTTGTTGCTTCCCAGCTGTAGCGTTGCCATTTCCCTTTCTGTGATAAGCATGTTGTTATGCTACACTCTCCTTGATGTCAGATGGGACTACTAATGCAGGAGAGCACTCATTCCTGACTACAGCACAATTCTGTGTCTAGAAAATCCAGTATGAAAGAAGAAAAAAGAAAAGTATATGAATTTAGATCATCTTGTTTTATGCTGAAAAAGTACAGGTAGGTCTTCTACTATTTCAGCTGGAAATATAAAAAGCATTTTGGATTATTTTCCTCAACAATTTTTTTCCAAAATGACTTCCCAAAAATCACTAAAGCAAAAATCTTTACAAAATTACTACAATATTACTATATATATATAAAATCTTTTCAATAATCAATAAAGCTCTAATCCTGAAATGAAAGTTTTCAATACATCTCAGAGAATAATTCTATGCACAGACACAAATGCCCAGCTTCTATGCAAAATGATTTCCAGTCAGCCTACAGCTCCAAAATACAAATATAATAATATCTCTCAATACATAAATATGAATATTTGCATAAAAAGAGTGTACTGATTGCAAATGCTAACAGATACTCCAAAACACTGACAGACAGATAGACAGACCCTTATTTAGCTTGTGTTCCACACTGATAAAGAACAAGTTTATATATTTGGCATCTGGAAAACCTCCAAGTCATTTCAGCAAAAGCATGCAGGACATGCAAATTCTTATCTTTGTGATGTAGTTTTGCAAAGAAGCTATATGGAATCAATCTTGATAGTCAAAATAATACATATTTTTCATTCTTTTCATTTCCGGAAAAAAGTCAAGCACTACCTGCATCAGCAAGTATATAATGTCACTACTGATTTTTATTACTTTTATGTATTAGCTTTTCCAAGCTGCCTCATTAGTGTTCCTGTAGTTATACAAAATAATGGAAATAATTTAAAAAAAAAAAAAAAAAGTATATCTAGCAGAAACAGGGATGAAATTCTGGTTTCAGTGGTCAGTGCTGCAATTCTGCATAACACTATGCAACACAATCCTACAGACACAGCACTTGGAATGGAGGGAAAAAAGAAAGGCACAATACCAGTCAGGTAAATTGGAATGTACTGATTCACATCAAGTCTGAAATTTAAGAGTTTGGGATTGAATTGCTTTGATTGGAATAATCTAACAGCATAACATAGAATAAACCATAAAGAACAAAGCTGTATAATTCCTCCATAATATCCAAAACACCTGTAAATCCTTCTGCAGGACATTAAAATAATTTTAATTTTAATAGTTTTAATCCACAAGAGATGATCATTTCCTACTATGAATAGAACATTGGAAAAGTTTATATACATATATAGAATTCTTGATTATTTCTGCCTGTAAATGGAATACTCAGCCTAACTTGCTTGCTTGCTCCTTAACAGCAACATCAAAAGGGAAATTAATGAGCTAAACAGGAGTCAAGGCTAGTTTGTTCCATTTCTGTTTCCTAACTTGGTAATTTTAATCCAAGAACTCTAATGGTGTCCCTTAAGCCATATTAGGGGAGAAATCAACTCAGACTTCATGCAAAGTCTTTTCACAGGCAGGGAAGAACAATAGGAGGGAAAATAACTTTCTTTTTGCTCCTAAAACTATTCAGGAGACAGAAGATCTATATTATCAATACAATAAATATCAAAGATGTAACTACAGTTCCAAGGTACGCACAGATATGTTAGTTACCAGGCAAGACAGAAAAATATCAAAAGGCCCATGGGGTTTATTATACTGATTATATTATTATATAACACTATATTGAGTTTATTAAAAAAGTGGTCCTACTGACACTAACCACTGTAATGCCTACAGGCTATTTAATTTGTATCTGCATTTGCAAATTCTCAAAAATGTACAGATAATGACTGCATTATTTAGCTTCTGTTAGCTTCTATACGACAGATTCAACAACTGCATCTCTTCTAATGACATATCAGTGGCAGAAGCGTGCTCCTGCCAACCTGGCAGCCTGCAAACCTCCCTGGTTCTAGCAGCAGCGCTACGCATGTCGCAGGCAGCAGCACAGAACGCAGAGAACATACAGAGGTCGACAAATAGTTTAACCTTTACTTGAGTCAAAATACTAAGAACTTGTCCCTATATAGTATATTATTAAAGGAAAGAGTGAATTTAGGGCAAGGAAGTTTATCACAGCATGGATTCTCCTGTCCTGTAGGGCAAGTAACTGAAGTGTCAGTACTGACAGTGTTTCAGCATTCAAAATGCTGTCTGTGGGAAACAATCTATTATCTTCACAGAAATCCTAGTCAAGTACCTTTTTGAAATATCCTGACTAAAGCATAGACAGTGGGAGAGGGATTTGCTCCTAAATCCAAACTATTTGCAAAAGTAGGAATTAGTTTAAGAAATAAATGGCAGCGAAAATATAGAAAAAATGTGTTGTGTAAGCTGTGCTAGGAGGGAGGAAGAAAGGTTTGCTTCCCTGCCTTGTAAGAAAGTAGGATGGAAACTCAGTCTTCCAAAAAGAAGGGCATCTGAAAAAGAGTTCCACCCCAGCAAGAAAAAGTCATGTTATTTCACCAGTATCAACTTCACTCTACAGTTCTTAGTGATTTCTTTATAGCTATACCATCAACATGCATATATTTTCGGCTTTTAACATAAGAACTAATATACTTCTTCCTTCCCCAAACTTTTGCAAACAAATTTACAAAAAAAAAAAAAGCATATAACTGATTTTTTTCATGTTTCAGAACATGAAAAAAGTTTGTCTTCTATTTCAAAATAAATGCTACTAAAGACAATAGAAGCCAATAAATTGAATATGCCAGTTTTCTTATAACCACAATATTTTTCAAAGTGCTATTACAGCTGGAAAATCCAGACCACGGGATATAAAAGTATTTTAGTCCACAATCAATCTATCATGCTGGCCTACTTTTAGGCAAACATGTGTTAAGGAAAAAGAAAAGAAAACGAAAACAAGCCAGAAGTGACAGAGTGTAATAGCTTGTGGTCTGTGAATAGTGCAAGCAGTGAACTCTCTAGACCTATACAGAAAATGAAAATGGTGAGCTTGTAGGAAAATGGTTCATTTATATTCCAGAGGAAAAAAAAATCATACTGGTTTACCACACAGAGCTGCAGACTGCCCTCCCCTTTTGAGCAACGAAATAAAATGGTATTAGGAAAAGTGAATAGAGAATTCCACTCTGTAAATACATTTCATAGGCGAGATAATATAAAAAGAGAAAGATTTCCCCTAAAGAGCAGGCACACTGCAGCTTTAACGAAGTCTGGCCAGTCTCTGCAGGATCCCAGCAGCAGCATACAGAGAAAATCCCTGTCAGCATTCCTGATTCACCTTCTACTCCCAACAGCACTAATAACACCTGATAAATTTACTTACATGCTCTATTATTGGATACAGAAAATGCAGGTTTGAATGATTTTTTAAATATCATCCAAAGTGCAATATCCTTTGTGGAAGAACAAAATAAAAGGCCCTTTCAAGGAAGTCATGATACTAAAGGGTGGTTCAGTAGTTCATAGTCACAGAGCTGCAGAGCTGGTCCCTCACATCCCTGTGTCTCTTTGCGTTCTCCTTAGACGCACACACATTGTTTATGATTCCCCTCTAGTTCTCCATGAGCCTCTGAGGGCCCACCCCTCTCCTTCTTCCCCTTTCATCTGGTACCCATAATAATGCCTTATTTTTTTTTTTTTTTTTTAAACAGAGGAGTGCCGCTTGCTTGTTCATTCCCTGAGTTTAATCCAAAAATTTGTAATTGTGGAGGAAAAAAGGAAAAAAAGTCATTCAAAATTCTGGGATATGAAAGGTGTTGCTAAAACAAAGACACAAATAGCTTAAAGATGTAGCTTCATAGATCTGAAGGAAATCCTCAATAGCCTGACATTCTTTGTCATCATAACTGCCTCCTTTGCCACTCTTTCTTGTTGTATCATGTTCTCCCTGGACTCCTTTGTATCAGAAATCTTGCAGTGAGATCATTTGTATTGATGACAGAAAGGAAAAAAAAAAGAAAAAAATTGTAAAAGTATTAACTGCCAGAGGCAGATTTTTTACAAGAGTTGAAGATGGTTGACTATTACTTATCAGTATTAGAGCATCTAAATTTATCACTCTAGTAATCAGCCAACTGCTTATTTGTCACTCCATTGCTGAAATGACGCTTCTGACATACATGGGGCCATTTCAGGAAATAACATAAAAACATGTAGGTATTATATAATTAGGAAATTCCTAAAAGAGTAGAGCATCTTCCCTGACAATTGCTTGTGCACTATAATTTTAAGTACCCACACCTTTCTATAAGCATATATGCATCCTGCTTTTAAAACATCATTTAAACTGCTATACATACAGAGGGATTTTCCATACAACAACATGGCAAT
>JAVCKT010029465.1:0-10660 GCA_032273925.1 Rhynchotus rufescens | reverse complement strand
CTGTAGTAAACTCCCACCACCGTGTCGCCCCTGCTGGCTTGCCCCTTTATCCTCACCCACAGGCTCTCTACTCGCGTAGAGAGTCGCTACGCTCTACTCGCTCTCTACTCTCTACTTTTCCTTGCTCATTATGCATTGCATCTGTGAAATTCTTGTAAACTTACACTGAATGATCCAGAGCCTTTCCACAAAAATTTTGCTGGCTGCTTGTTCTTGTGAAATTAGAAAACTTTAGTACCTCATTCCTGAGCCTTGTGATTTTGTCTCCACTAGATTGTTAGCCAAACTTTAAGGTTAAGGCCAAGACCTGTTAAATCTTGTATCACCAGTTTACAACATCATTTATGATCATTATATATAAATCTTGGACCATCTTTAAAAGATGTCAGTGGTGAAATGAAAGAGTATCAACTTCGATAGCCTTGTAGTAGGTCTGTGGTTTATAACATGTTCAAATCCAAGGAGGTGGCTGTTTCTTAGCAAAAACATTTTGGGCACAAGCTGTGATACTCTGAAAACAAAGATATTTAAGATGAATCTGTATTGAAAGATTTTGTTGCGGAAGGACATTCAGGATTTTAAAATTTAAGTGATATTCTAGGATTCCCCAGCTACATTTGATGAACCAGCTATAAAATTGTTCCGGTTTTGATGCCATTAGTTTTTCCTGGCTTTTGTACACACTGCAGATGCATTTTCCAAAGTGGAGATGCCTACCCAGTACTGCTTGGCTCTGCTGGAGCTGAATGGCATCGGTTTCAGCACGGCAGCCTACGAGGCCCAGAAGCAAGTGATGCAGGCGAAACTGAGGGAGCTTGAGACCAAGGCTTACCAGCTCGCTGGCCACAGCTTCTCCTTGACCAGCCCCGATGATGTTGCAGAGGTGAGAGATGTTTCCCTGTTTGCCCCATCAGTCACATTCCTCTACTCTCTTTCTGCGCATTCCCCCCTCTTCTCCCCCATTTCGCCCCTCCCTCCAGTCTCTTTCCTCTCTCCCTTTCCTTCCCTTCCCTCTCTCCCCATCTTTCTTTGGAAAGACGTCTTTGTCTTGCTTCCCACTTTCACTTCTCACTTTCATTATTTTCCCACACTTTCGACAGTCTACTTGTGCTTTTGATGGTTTGCCTGCATGCTCAGTGGCTTGTCCACACTTTCCCTGTGCTTTCACAGAATCACAGAATTCCCAACAGCCTTGCTCATTTACCCACATTTTCCTTTTTTCTCTTTCCTTCTTGCTTTCCCTTCTTACTTTTACCTGCTTTCACTTCTCCATTTCACATCTCCACCCCTTGCACTTTTTCCCCACATTTTTTCTCCACTGTTTTATTTCTCCCCACCATGCTTTCACTTCCCCCCCTACACTTTCCCTTTCTTGTCACTTTCACCTTTTTTCCCATGCTTTCACTTTTTCCCTCAATGTCACCTTTTCCTCTGCTTTCGTTTTTTTCTGCCTCATTTTCATTTTTTTCTTTCACCTTTTTTATCTTTTGCCATCTATTCTTCTTTCTGCTTTTGCTGTTTTTTCCACTTTCACTTTTATTTTCTTTTTAATCATTTTCTCCATACTTTCACTTCTCCTCCGCTTTTACCCACATTTTCTTTCCCACTTTTCCCTGTTTTTCACCCCCTTTTTCCCTGTTTTCCTCCACGCTTTGCCTGTTTTTGCTGCCCCCTTGCTTTCCTCCCTACTTCCACCCAACTTTCCCTATTTTCACCCACTGTTTCCCCCCACACACTGTTCCTTTTTCCCCACTGTCCTTTTTTTCAGTTGGAACTCCTGAAATAACGCCCTGGTCTACTTTCAGCTTGCTGAGGGAAAAAGGGAAGAAAAGCTTTTCCGAAATGTAGTTTTCTTAACTGTGGAAGCTTGTTCTTCCTGTAAAACTTTCTTAGGAACCATTTGACGTATCCTGTATTGATCAGTAGAGCTTTATTCCCTTTTAATTTTGTTTCTTTGAAACTTTTGTGCTGCACAAACATATGAGAAAACAAGTTTTGTTTCCTTCTGCCACCTGTGAAGTGAAGCACAATAGCTGTTAAACAATGTATTCTGCTGCACAAAAGACATAGACCAAAAAATGAAGTGCTGTATTGTTTCTGCTGACAAGTGAATGTATACTTCATTTTCTTTTTCCTGGCACATGGCAGAGAAAACTAATATTCGAGCTGTTTTGGAAAAAAAATGGTGTTTGGGACCACTTCCTTGTGTGCCATTTGTGTCTCTGAGGGCTGTTTCCTGCAAAGATTTCTCTGCTAATTTTCTTCCCATTTTCTGTCATTTTAACTCCGTACTTTATAGTTTGCTGTCAGCAGCAACCTCTCTTACTGGATGCAGTTAATTACCTTTTCGAAAAACACACATCTGAACTCAAACTTACAGTATTTATCAAATGAGATTTCAGATTGTGTTTTGTAGTTAATTAAAATGAGGAGGAATTACTTTGATAGCACAGATCATTAATCAGCTTTTTAATTGCCTAAAGCATTAGTACTGTTCTTTGGTTAGAGTACAAGCTGTTTAAATGCTCAGTCATTCAGTCATTGCTGTCCTCCAGAGAGCAGTGTATAGAAACTGAAATGCTGATTTTTTTTCAGGTTCTCTTCCTGGAGCTGAAGTTGCCACGAAATGGAGACGTGAAAGTTAAAGGGAACAAGAAAACACTGGGTTGTGCAAGAAGAGCAAGTGCTAGTGGGAACAGGGTTAGGCTGAGCAAGCAGTTCAGTACAACCAAGGTACAGTCAAGTCTGGTTCTAGTTTGAAAACGACTGTAAAAATAACTCTTTTTAATTCACACATCTGCTCTCGGGGTACATCAAAGTTAGATTTGCTGATTGAAATGATAGTAAATTTTTACTGCCTTCTGCTGTGTAGTTAGCTCCAGATACCACTGGACATTCAAACTGGATTCTGTCTTCTCCATGAGTGGAATTATTAACTCCTCCTCCTCTTCAAAGGCCTACATGTAGTGAGGACATAATTATAAATAGAAGGCTTCAATAAGTCAGGCAGAATTTGGTTTGCAGAACAAAGTCGAAGACCAAAATAGCACAGTAATTTTGTAAAGCCAATAGCAGAAGAATTTTACAGCATCAGCTTGAAATTTACTTACATAAGGTGATTAAACACAATATTTTTCCTGCCTCTTTCTGCTATATCTATGTTTTGTGCTTCAGAAAACCTATTTTCGGAATGATTAATCCGGCCCATCAAATCGCACATATCAGAGGCTTGTGAAAACTACCAACATGTGTGGCAGTTACTAAATATATTAATATTGGTATATTAATATATTACCAGTTACCTCAGGCTGGTGACTGCTGTTGTCAGTGATGTCAGCAGATTTTTGTTTCTGTTAACAGAAACAAGTTTGCTGTTTTCAGTACACATTCATTTGCGTTGCTTTTAAGTTTTCCCCTTGTTCCATGTAAGTTAGTGGCTGGAAGGCAGAGATTCATGTCTGAAACTCAGGTGGCAGTGAAGAGGTGCATGTAGTGGTGGCACGTCAGGGAGCAAGAGGCAAAGTGCAGGGCTGAAGCTTTGCCAACTGCTCAATACAAAAATGTTATTTTGAGAAAATCGTGTGTAAATGATTGAAATTCTTGTCAGTGCCTTCACTTTTCTGATGCTAACTAAAAAGATTTTTTTTTGCTGCTTTTGTCTTGCAAGGAGCATGGTTGAGGGCTTTGTTTTATGTATCCCTAGCATACAGATAGGAGAGAACAGGGACAGAAATATGCAAGAAGCTGGAGGAGGAGCAGCGCTAACGCTGAGCAAGAGGAGGAAATGTAGGGGGCCCATGGCAAGTGATGCTTTATTTGACTGTTTCAAGTGACTTACTTGTTGGTGCAGACTTGAGGGTGGTGATGAGGATGCTACAGCCATGTCTCAGAGGACTTTCATTGTCCAGGGGCTGGTAGTGTAAGTGGGGGAATGTGCATGTGATGGAATGACTTTGGAAACTTGCTGTGGGTGAAGAAGTGTTTTTCCCTGCAGAACTGTGAAACCTGTATTTAATAAATACGTTTTTAAGGTAGCTAAATGTAGTCTTTTCTCTCCACAAGGATGTTTTGGAGAAATTAAAGGCACTTCACCCATTGCCAGGGCTGATACTGGAGTGGAGAAGGATCAACAATGCCATTACTAAAGTCGTGTTTCCACTACAGAGGGAAAAGCGTTTCAGTTCCTCCCTGGGAATGGAGAGGATATATCCAGTGTCACAGACTCACACAGCAACAGGTAAAGAAATGTGTGCAAATATCCCTTGCCATTGCTTTTTAGCAGCTTTCCTAAGGAGGAAGTGACAAGAAGTGAAGCCTGTTTTGCCTTTCAAACCAAGTGACGATATTATAACAGTTGTTTCACTTTGATCTGCCTTAGTAGTCCAGATGCATTATAATTCCTAGTTTTTATATTCCCAGAGTAGTAGTACTCCTTTTTTGCACATATTAGCATGTAAATCTTTGACCCCAGAAGAGCACCAAGGTTTGGGAGTTGTTTTTGTTTTGTTTTTTAATTTCATTAATGATATGAAAAAGCTGCAACAGAAAACACCTCAAAACCATTAAATCCAAATTGAATTTTACTTACTGCCTTCTGAAAAAATGGCCAAAACATATCACTGCCTTAAAGGTAGGGGTAATGAGAGAGAGAATTATGACAACATTGGTGAAGATGTCATAAGCTTGCTAAGCTGAAAACAGAATCCAAGAGTTTGTTACAACTATAATTCCTGGTGGAAAACAGCAAAGTAGCAAAGTTATAAAGCATCCATCACCATAGAAAGACATTCTAGTTTAGAATAAAAGCGTAGTAAGGCAGGAAAATAGATTTGTTTATAAAATGTGCTTGATAGACAGTGGATTTGGTCTTGCTTCTCTTAGCAGGTTTCTGAGCTCATAAAGCAGCAGTGGGACAATGCTTCCCTTTCCTCAGTTTTCTGCTTGCCCAGAAACACTTGGTTAGACGTTAGAAGCACTGGGTTGGAGAGGTTCTTTTGGGCTCTTTCTTATTCTGGCTTGTCTTGATTCTCAGGTCGAATAACCTTCACAGAGCCAAATATCCAGAATGTGCCAAGAGATTTTGAGATTGAAATGCCAACTGTGGTTGAAGAGAGCCCACCCTCCCGAGCCCGGGGCAGTGGTTATTCTCGTGCTGTTTCTGGGGGCAGGTAGGATCTTGGCAAAGCTTCTGTCTGCTCTGCTTGTCTGAATTTGGTTGAGTTGTCAAGCTTTTCTCTTCTGGCTTCCCCCGTGGCTGTGGTCATGGCTGTGTGACTCATTACTCAGTGTTTCTCTTGTAATTTTAGGGGAACAAATACCTAAATCTCAGCGACACATGAAAGGCATAATAAGACTATGTATGTGGTTTCAAGTGCCTTTTGCTTTTGAAGCTCTTTATGAAACCCTACAGAGATGAAATTAGTGTTTTACTCCCTGTTATTGATTGGAAAGCCTGAGTGTGAAGAAAATCTAGACTGAAATAAGACTGGCTAAACCTCTCAGGACCTCTTTTGAAAGAGGAGGGAATATTGTAGCAAGAGTAGAACTAAAAGCAGAGCAGTTTTATGCCATGCTACTCCCAGCATCAGAGAGCACCGATGGATGTATTTTTCATAGAATCACACACAGGGTCACCCAGAGCATGTGGCACAGGGCTGCCTCCAAGCAGGTCCAAGATCTCCAGAGAAGGAGATTCCACAACCTCTCTGGTAAGCAAGATGCATCTTTGTATCTCTTCCGCTACCACAATGTGCCGAGCACACTGAATGGGTCAAAGAAGGGAACACAGGAATAACAGGATCTCATCTGTTGTCTCTGTTCTCCAGAAGAACAAGACCTGTCAATGGAGGCAAAAGTGGCAATCTGAGGAGTTGCTCTGGCAGTAGAGGTCAAGCTCACAGCAGCGTTGTAGGACAGTTGGAGAGTGTCCTGGGATCTTGGAGATTTCCTTGAGCAGGAGCAGCCATCTGGAGAAGTGGAAGGCTAGCTGTGCTTTC
The DNA here is from genome assembly GCA_032273925.1 of Rhynchotus rufescens. Classification (NCBI taxonomy): domain Eukaryota; kingdom Metazoa; phylum Chordata; class Aves; order Tinamiformes; family Tinamidae; genus Rhynchotus; species Rhynchotus rufescens. The sequence continues at coordinate 4,664 of JAVCKT010029465.1, read as the reverse complement.
TAAGACACCTGTTTCTCAGCCTGACTTTTGGAGATGAATTCCTTGAGCCACAGTGCTAGGAAGAGTGACTGTGAGCACAAAATAAGTTGTTGTGTAGTCAGTTGTGTAGTCACTGCTCCAGGCATGCAGGTGCAGACCTTCCAGGCTTGAGTCTGACTCATCCTTTGTCTCACTAACCTACCTAGCTATCAGTGACCCTTCTTCTTCCTCCTGCTATAAGAAGCTTCTGACTTTAGGAGTGTAGCTGGTTTATATTGTGTTATAAAGCCCTTATTCCTTCAGCTACCCCACAATGGCCACTCAAGGTCAAAAGAAAATCAGCTAGCTTTGGGGAAATTTTTTGCTCCGTCTTTACAGAGAAAAAATAATAAGATATTCTAAATATGTCTTCTGCAACTTCTGTTCCACTTCTGCAGGCCTACTTGTGTGTACACTAGCATGTGTGTATGCAAGTGTATGTGTGTGCACTGGCTAGCATTGTGGGGAAATCTATTCTGTCTCTACTAGGCATAGTTGGTGTGGGTGATAACATGAAAATGGTATTGGGAGAAGACTTGTCACTCAAGCTGGGATGTTGAATTTTTAGGATTCTTTTAGGGCTCCTTAACTACCTTTCTCAACTGCACACATTACAGGTTTGGGAACTTTCTTCTTACCTGTTCTGGAGTGAAATTATCCATTTTGGGACCAAACACTGAATATACCGGGAAAACTTATCTTTAGCTCAGAATCAGTAAAACCCTTCAAGTGTTCCTATGTCTTCGGTCTCATTCTCCCACGTTCAGAACAGCCTTGGATTGCTCAGAAGAATGGAATAGAAGCGATTGTCTCTGTATTCACTAATTCTTTGCAGAAGAGAAAAAATGATTAAGCATCTTTAAACATAGTTTCTAAACCCCACAAAGCACAATTGTTCTTTTTGTCTCCACAGAGGTCGAATGCGCTCCAGTATTTTGCCTAATGGTGCCAAGATTCATGCTGAAGACCGAGCTGAAGAAAGAGGAATCCCATTTTCTGTTAGCATGAGGCATGCTTTTGTTCCCTTCCCAGGTAATGCTCAGATCCTGCTCTGTGCCAGCTATTTGCTAAGAACTTTCCGAGTTTGTGCTCGGAATTAGTCACAAGGAGACTGTAAAGGAGAGCATTTGAGCTGGGGAAAGCATTCAAATGTTGTGACTCAAATGTTCACACTTTCATTGTCTCTTTAAGTATATATAATTTTTAAAGAGCTATACTTATGCAGCCAATAAGACACAAATTGCAGTCTTACCTGATGTTTGCTGAAATGTTTCTAATGGCAGTTACAGAATCACAGAATCTTCAAGGTTGGAAGGGACCACTGGAGAGCATCTAGTCCAACCTTCCTGCTCAAGCAGGCACACCTACAGCATGTGGCACAGGGTGGCATCCAGGCGGGTTTTGAAGACCTCCAGAGAAAAGACCTCCAGAGCCCCTTTGCCTTCCCTGGCTTGTTACAAGTCTGCTGGTCTGATCCCTATGCTGATCATTCATATGAAGTGTTAGACTCTTTCACAGAAGCCCGAAGAGATTCCTGTCTGGCAGTATTTGTTGGGGCCAAGATGTAAGGGCTGGATGATAATCAGGCAGGCTTGGGGCTTTGGGGCAATAGGCAAGAATCTGGTTGCATTTTTACTGCTAATTGGCAAAGCTTTCAGCAGTGGCAGAAGCAGCCCATAAAGCCTTTCCTAAGAAGACAGGCTGAAGTAACAGCTTTTGAGCTGTGTCATGCATGTCCAGGAGTGCATGGAGAAAGTTGTATGGAACTTTGTTGTATAGTTGTATATGGAAAACTTGGAGAGCAGAAGGAGCAAGTAGAGTAACTAAGAAGCTTCAGTCCCTTTTACTGTGTATCGCTGTGTATCGCTGTGTGTGCCTGTGTGAAGCTACTTCCAGTGCATGAGGGAAAATTCTAATTTAGTAGGATGTGCTCTGTCCTTTTCATGCTCGTATCCAACAGGCATAAATGATGGCAACAGTCAGGCAGATGGGATTCAGGCCTTCAGTTTCTCAGGGAATGGATGATCATGGAGTTGGAGTGATGTGGAGTGTGATTAGAGTAATTTCTGAAATAATATTGCTTCAGGCTAACTCAGTGTTCACTTCAGGTGGCTTAATGTTGGCTGCTGATTACTCTCAGCTTGAGCTGAGGATCCTTGCTCACTTCTCTGGTGACGACAGGCTCATCCAAGCCTTAAATGGAGGTATTGATGTCTTCAGGAGAATTGCAGCAGAATGGAAAATGCTTGATCCTGCAGCTGTTGGGGATGACATCAGGCAACAAGCTAAGCAGGTATTTTTTAGAAAAAATAATTATGCAGCAACTTGCTGAACAGGAAGGCTTGGGGCTCAAAACATCAGGAAATCACAGCAGTAAGATCTTCTGTCTGGCTTCAGGGGTGACTGGAGTTGTTCAGGCCAGTAGCTGTGTAGTAATGGCTTTGTATGTCCTCTCAGTCTCAGCAAGTTTCAACTGGTGCTGACTGGGTTTTGAGGGATGAAGGTGGGAGAATGTCTTGTACTTGGAGGTGGTCTCTGTTCTTCAGTGCATACCCTTGCCCCAACATGCCTGTCTTCCACTGATTTTGTTTTGGCTCTGCTTTCTCTTCATGGTTTGCCATACACCCGTGATTACTGTGACTGTCCTCTGGAAGATTTGCTATGGAATCATCTATGGAATAGGAGCAAAATCTTTAGGGGAGCAGATGGGAATTGATGAAGATGAAGCTGCTGACTACATTGAATCCTTCAAATCCAGATACACAGGTTAGCATATGGGGGTTTAGGGCTTGGGCTACTCCCCTGCCCCTGCTTCTTCATTTTGCATCTCTTCAAATCCTAAATTTGGCTCTATACTCTGCTACTCCTAGCCTTTTCTTTTTTTTTTTTTCCTTTTTTTCCCCCTATTTTTAGGAAGCTTGGAAAAATTCCAGAACACAAGCATGAACAGAGCTGTTTTGTACTCCATAATGTTGTACTCTAGGTCCTATTTTATTCACCTTTAAGACATTGTTATTTTGTTCAATAATTAGTCAACCCTGGAGATTAATTTTAAAGCCCTAAGCTTTCTGGCTAAGAGAAAGAGTGAGGTTTTTTCCCATGTTAAAACATATAACTTTAAAGAATACATAAGTTCTTATTCTTTAAATAAGACCATATATTTCTTATTTATTTCTTACATTCTTGTCTTCTGCTCTGTGAAATTTTAAGCTGTACTGCATATAACAATTCCATTTCTATGCAGTTACTCTAGTTCTCCAACACTTTGTGAAAAAGACATTGTTGCATTTCTAAGAAACCTGTTAACTTTCTCCAGGAAAGCTACAGAAAGAGTGGAGTCACAATCAGAAAATGATAGGAGGTCAAGCTCTAATTGTAACACTTGGAAATGAGCTGTAAAATAAAGTTCTGAAGCTGCAGGCTTTGTTTGATCAAGTGGGAAATACTGTCCCATTAAGAGTCTGCTTAGTCTCCAGTAACTTCTTAATAGTCTGTCCTTTGCAGACCTTGAGAAATGGCTCCCTGCCTGCTCCCCCTCTCAGCACACGCACAGCTGTGAGCACACGCTGTGCAGTGTGTAGAGCTGGCTGCACTGCAGCTTCTTTTCCTCTGAATTTCACTTGTACGTAATGTCAGGCTGACATACTAAATTACATGCCTAACAAATTAACTGCCGCCGACAACCTTGGTCTTGAACAGTGCCTCTTGTGCTTTACATTTTATAAGCCTTGGAAAGAAACTGTCTGAAGTGGACTTTTTCACTTCAGTGCAGTTACTGTCTGAACTTGCAGTGAAAAGGACTGTTCCCTGTCTCACCACACTTTGACCTGTGTTTCTTTTTAATACCCTTCATGGTTTTGCTCCTTTCCTTACAGAGCACAGCTGGGTGAGTTTGTTTCATCCTAGAAGCTGAAGTGACTGATCTGAAATCAGACAGCCTGAGGGATCAAGGGCTCTGACTCCTACTTTCAACTTGCAGTCTTCCTACTACTTGTCTCTCCAGTGCTGCTCCAGGTCCTGACCTCTCCATGAGGTCTCCATTCTTGTGAACACTACATGTGTCCTGTTCTGTGCCTGGTCACTATGCGGAACTGTTTCCTATAGCCTTGTGCACAGCCAGCTATCCTGACACTGTGCATATTTTCTTACAACTCAAAGCCTTAGTAAGTTCACTCAGCAGAGCTGAGAACAGGCTGAATGAATGATCCTGTGCTTTTGTCTCCTTGCCTGACAAGATTTCAGAAATGAAATTCGTTACCTACCTTGGTCCTTTTTAAGTTGCCCAGGCCCCTTGCAGTGACCCTAGTGAGGAGTTATCATGAGATGTAGAATCACAGAATGCTTAAGGTTGGAAGGGACCTCAGAGGTCATCGAGTCCAACCCCCCTGCTCACGCAGGGTCTCCTAGAGCATGGGGCACAGGGCTGCGTCCAAGCGGGCTTTAAAGATCTCCAGAGAAGGAGACTCCACAACCTCCCTGGGCTGCCTGTGCCAGGGCTCTGGCACCCTCACTGTTAGGAAATTTTTCCTTAAGTTCCTGTGGAACTTCCGATGCTTCCGTTTGTGGCCGTTTCCTCTAGTCCTGTTGCTGGCCACCACTGAAAAGAGGCCGCCCCCTCCTCCTCACTGCCTCCCTTGAGGTATTTC
>JAVCKT010029462.1:0-11372 GCA_032273925.1 Rhynchotus rufescens | reverse complement strand
GCTGGTACGTAGCATACAAGGCCTCCCACTGCTCTTTAATAAGATCTGGTATACTAACAATGCTCTGCACAGATCTGTCATCTTTGGATTTGTTTGTCCCTCCCTGTCCCTGCATCCATATATTTTTGCTGGTTATGGGGGAAAAAAATCATCATGTCTTAAGTTCCATACATATGACAATAAAAAGATTATGTTTTAAATCTTCGCACAGAACACATTACTACAGACACAGAGAATTTTTATCATCTACAAATACCTCCCCCAAACTTCTCCATTCACATTTGTTTCTTTGTGGGGTAGTTCTCAAGGGAGGAAGTTTACAGATATAAACATAAACTGCAAAGCAGACATGGGAAGTGTGGAACTGCCAAACAACTGTCCTTAAAGCAAGCAAAGAAAAAAGTTGAACCTAATCTAGATTGTTGCTGTTCTCCCTAGGACAGGCTTCTCATGAAACACTGCCAGATATTCGTCTAATTCGTCTAATTCTGTTTTTCATTCTTGTCTACTTAGGTTTTTTTTTTTTTTCTCATATGAATAGGATAAAAAAATGCAATTTGATAACTAAAAGCAGAGTGAGGGTTAGCAGAAAGTTGGCTGATGGAGTTGGGAGGGAGACACGGTGAAAGAAAGATGCAATATCCAATCCTTAAATGCTTCTATTTGATGAAATGCAGCCTCTCCTATGAACTTAATTTCCATCTATTTTCCAGACTATTTTTCATCTATGCCTTTAGCTGCACATGTAGTTGTACATAAAACATTAACATATGTGAGAAGGCATGTTTAATTTAGCCTAATCATAACTAGCATCCCTTTATGTTGCTTTGTATAATTTAGCTTTTACTCATGATTGGCAGGGTGGCGTTTCAGATAAAAAGATGAAGAAACTTGCATGAACCGTTGGACTGGAAATGAAAATATCTGACTAGTGGCAGCAAGAAAAGAGGTATATCAGTTCCTTTTTACAAAGGGTTAAACTCAATCCTACATCATGCAGGGTTCAGAGGACAGGAATGGTTGAGGGGCACTTGTAATGACCCTCTGGGCAATGCAATCGGATTGCTGCAATCAAGCAAAATTTCAGCCAAGGCAGACAAGAGTGCTAATATCTATGATGTAGCATTTTCTGCTATTTCCTGTTGGCTGTCAGAGCAGCACAAATTACCAAGCTAGCTTTACTGTAGCACATGCCAAGAAAGCAGTGGATAAGTGTAGTAGGTATCATTATTAACTGCCCTCTTACTACTTACAGATAAGAAAGGATACATTTTCTCTATATTTTCTGTTTTAAAATGATGAAGTTCTTATGAAAAATAATATTATGAGATTTTAGAATACCAATTATACATTTTGAAATCTCCTGCTCACTCTTCCAGTTATTCCAACTCCTCCTCTGTGATGAGACCACTGACAGACAACGGTAGAAGTCATAGTGACTTCTGTAACTATCCAGGGTGAGTCAGCTTGGTTAGGGTTCAGTCTGAGGTACACATAATAGTCTGAAGCTGAGAAACAAGCAACAAAATGTTTTATCCTATCCTTTGCTATTTCCATTATACCAGCTCTGATCTTCAATTTTGGTCATTTAATTCAGACTAATTTATGACACACTTCCTTGCCCTGGCTTACCTCATATGTTACCTCTGATTTCAGCCTGACATATATGTATTTCCTCCTGTAGCTTGCATTATGTAGGTAAAATTCTGCTTGATTTTTCCTTTCTTCTTTGCTTCGCTATGATCGCAGCAAAGTCACTAGCAGCAGTCGAGGTTCCTGTTCAGGAGGTTCGTGTACAATCTTGTAGAAATCACAGAGAATATTCCTGCAGAAGTACAGAAATCAAAACCACAGACTGTGGTTTGAGCAGGGCCTGGGACAAGGCAAGAGTCAGATAACATCCTTCAGATAAAACAGCACGAATGAAAGGATTCCAAGTGGAAAACGAGACATCTTCAAGGATTTGGATGTGCTTGGAGCTATGAAGGCCACACAGCTATGGGAAAAGACAACATGGTAGTATGGATACTGAATAGTCCCAGTAATTTGTACACACACAAAAAATCATATTCTTGAATTATACTGAATTGTAATACATTAATTGTTGCATTTTTGTCACATTTTTACATTTATTTCACTTTCCTGCCACAAAGATTAGTAAAGAGTTGAATTGTGTGTACCTGAGTGCATGCAGTGTAGTCAGGGTAGCTATGGATTTAAGAACACAAGACTATCCCATAAACTGAGAAAAGTATTTGAGAAAAAAATTGGAAGAACCCCTATATGAACCACCACATTCTGGGCAGCTTCTATAACTGAGAGACTTGGAGAATCTCGCCCAAATTTAGAAGCTTTTGCTTGCCTGTTGGTCATCACTATTCCCAGGGTCAACCTTGGGTGGCTGCAGGAACCAAAACTTTAAGCAGGCTACAGCCTTATAAAATATCAGCAGATATATACTTGAAAGACTAATGATCAGCTTACCTTAGCTTAATTGAGTTTATAATGTTCAAGGATATCCTGTCAGGAAAAGACACTACCGCTTAAGAAAATTAAAGCTAGAACCAGTTTGTCCATCCAACTGAAGGCCTGAATCTCCCTCTATCTTGAGCAGCAGTTTTCTTAGCTGACACCTTGTACACAAAAGATGGGCTGAGCACAGAGCTGTTCTTGCTGGTTCAGCCATCAGCCACCAACCTATTTTCTGAGGTTGCGCTGAAGCTGGTGAGCTGGCTCGGTGCTGCTACACTCAGTCCCTTTCCTCCCCTCTCAAGTCTCATTCACCTCTAGCAAAAATGAATATATGATGAATAGATTTTTGAATTGGCTTGTAATTGGTTATTCTACTATACAATATTAATTTTCATCTTCAGCTGCTCATTGATTGAAGAATACTGGATGTGGATTGTTAGTTTTCTTCATGACACTTATACTGAAGAATTATACTGAATATATTATACTGGGAAAAAAAAGCAACAAACCATTTAAACTATATTAAAATGAGGAAAACTCAGTTAACTCAGTTCTTTTTCTTAATGATGTCCATCTTACCCATCTTTCTGATTAACTTTTAAATACATCTCCATATTGAAGCATTTCCAGGTGCATGGTCATAGATGTCCTGACTCCCTGGATATTTCTGGAAAGCTTCCAGTAAAGCTGAAACAGAAATGTTTGCACTGAAACAACCGATGATATTCACTTCCAAATTTGTAGATATGGACGAGCACATCCATATTACACAAGTTTAATAAATGAATGTTTACCATCAATCACTAGGAGACCCCTCAGCTTGTCTGTGGTACAAGCCCAGGGAAGGCTGATGCTGACACTGCCAGGTACAAAGGGGAGAAGGGCATCAATAGCCTCTTCACCTGAGCACGTAGGGGCCTGCGCACTCCTGCAGCTCTGGCAGACACTCATCTTCCTTTTTGCACGTTCTAGGCTTCCAGACTATTTGGCTGAATGGTCTTTGGTATTTTACTGAATCTTGTGGGGGCAATACTGTTCCTTTTCCTGTCAAAATCAGTGCTGTATCTTTCCCCCTCACTCCCTCCTTAGCTGCTCTTCTAGGGAATTAGGATTATACCACGCAAAGGAAGGTCTACATGTAAATGCAACATCCTTACTTTCAAACTCTGATCGAGAAACGTTTAATTTGAAACAAAAAAGAGTCACAAGCCTGAACATGCTGCTCATCTGAAGCCTTCATGTTTTCACGATTAATGTGTTGCAAGAACCTGACACACAACACAACTATGCTCATTTAAAAATTGGTTCATTCGAGTATTGTCTTTTGAGAAGTAGCAAAACTAATTTGAATGAGAATTTGTATTTTGGAAACAATCAACAAGCTGCACACAACCACATGCACAGCTCGACTTGCTGCTGGGGTGAACCCTGGCACGCCAAGTTTCAGCCTGAAGCTAATTTTTTACAGCCAAGTTATAAAGCCCTGAAAAGGGGGTTTTATTGTGGAAATGCTGACAGAACCATAGTGGTGCTACTGGCTGCCTCTCTAATTAGTCTAAAGAATGGAAAGTTATATTTTGCAATATGTGGTAAACACTATTGTCCTGATGTTGCTGGTTTATGCCAGAACTACAGGCTTAATTTGGTGTTACATGCTCTGTTACAAGTTTGAAAAGGCGACTTTGACTCTTTTACTGTCATGAAATGTTAGCACTTTCAGGCAACAATTGTGATTTGTACTTTCAATTATATAAATATTAAAAGGTGCAGTTTGGATTTGTTTTTGGTGACAGTAGCAGATCCCTGCTGTGTTCAGTCTACTTTGAAGATGATGTGGAGCCCACATGGCGTTTCTTGCATGTTTTCCAGAGACTACTTTTAAATTCTTTCAATAAAAGTTACTTTTATTCCTGCTTAAGTGTTTTGTGGTAATGTTTACAGAGAAACATCCTGCCAGGAGACTAAAGTAAATAAAAGGCAGGACACCAGTAACATAAAACACATCATTTTACTACTGTTCTCCCACCACCTGCACACCCCAATCTCCGCCAGATCTCCCCACTTATAATTACACCTACCTGGTCTGGCTTCCACTGGTTTCTACTTTTTGTTGTGGAGTACAACAGAAGTGGTGGAGGCTCTTTGCCCTCTTGCCCTGTCATTTTCTACTGCAAGGCTGCAGTAGCATCACTGTGGTCAAGCGACTTCCAAACTTCACCATCTCTTCAGCATTATTTTTAAGCTAAGGCTCTGTTACTCTGCATATTATCGCTGTGTTTATGATTGCCTGTAATAAGCCTGCATCCTCCTGATTGTACAACACTTAACCAAAAACCAGACCTTTCACCAAAAAGAAACACAAGGGATTTGGATAGCTACAATTACAAGATTATAAAGTTTTGTTACATACAACATGTATTCTAAAAACACGCATAATCATATGAAAATAGGTAGACTCATCAATTTTAATGAGACAGCTATGTGATTAATCACTGTGCTATGCTAATTTGGCTTTTTTTCTCCTAATACTGTATCTGTGGTGTCTTGAAATATGTTATTCACTTATAGAACTGCTATGTAATTATTGTTGCTACTCTGCTATAGCAAAGCAGAACTGTGCATGAGAGGAGGACTACATTAAGGTCCTAAACACATTTCTATATTTGTTTTAAATGCACTACTATTCCTTAAAGTGTTTATTAATTATTATCATGTCAGAATAAATTTTTATGTTTACATTTAGAATTAAGCCCTTGCGATCCCTCTCTCCTTTCAGGAGGAAGCGGTGTGTTTGTAACTGTTTGCCTGCTACTTGATAGTACCTGCAAATGCTTCAACATTCAGTTTACTAAGTCTGATAAAATTATGCTAAGCACAATAGCAGATTTTCTAAATGCTAATCCTTAATGCAGAGTTTTATGTTTGTTCAGCAATGCAAGTTATTTCTTTTTTTCTTTTTTTTTTTTTTTTTTTTTTTTTTGTATTTTTGTACTTTTTATTCCACCTACTATGCAAGAGGCAACACCTCAGGAATAACCTGACGGGGTGGTTAATAAAGAGAAAATAAAAATCCTACCAATGCATTATGGAGTGGTCAGTAATGCATATCTAGCATCAGCTCCAGCACATGGATGTGATGCACCTCAAAATCTACTAAGAAGCACATTAACTCCAAATACTTTTTATTTAGACAAACACACACAGTCTGGCCACTATTGAATTATGATAATATTCTTTAGAGCTTGGAGGGGACAGGAATGGAATCTGAATCAATTTCTTCAAAGGGAGAGGTAATTGCAGCAAGGGGAATAATTCTTTTCTGTCTTAATCAATCTGAACTTCAGATGCAAAGTAGATATTCTCAACAATAACACCTTCTAGGGTAGTTATGACATCTCAGAGAAAGAAAAAAACCTCATTTCTGAAAACTAAATTACATGTCTTACCACCAATTGACTTTAAGTAACATTGCTAATGTAATAAAAGACTTCTGTGAAATAAACTGGATTATTTTACATCTGTTTACACCAGGCTGAAATTTGGCTCTGCATTTCATGAGCAAAATATCCAAAAGACCAGCTTTTGAAAACAATTGGTCTAAAGATTTCCTTGCACACAAGAGATATAAAACATAATTATATCGTACTATATGCAAAAGCTTGAACCAAGCAACATCCGTTTCCTTGAGAGACCTGCTCACAAAAATAAGTAACATTTCTGTGTTAAATTATTCTTCCTGAAATCCAAGATGAAAGGAGTAAAAACAATTAGCCAATCTCTATTGCAGAGGGGGGGAAAAAAACAGCAAAAATATTAAAATTGAATCGAAAGGACTGGTAAAAGTAAAGATAAAATGTACAGACATGAAAATAAGTTTTGGGTTGTATTACCATGAAGCTGATAATTTGATCTTATTTATTAAACATTTTCATTATTAGATCTAAAATATATTGTTCTTTTTCATGAGAATTGGCAAGTGCTTTTATTGCTTTGTAAAATATTATTGAATTGTACTCTATAAAACTCTCTGATTTTTGTGTAGATCTTGAGGCTGTTCACCTACACAAATTTATAAGTATGTATAATAATTCTGAACTCTATCATTTTTTTTTCCTTCACAACCTACTGAAGAAAAATATCTCAAAATTCAGCAGATCCGTTTTTGTTAATATAGGAATAAGTTCTAATTTAATATATCTAAACATCCCTGGTCTGAAAATCCCATAAGAGCAGACCTTCTTGTGAGATTTCTAGTAATTCTTCGTTTCAGTCATGTGGAAATGTGCAATAAGCAGCCTTCCCATGCTATTTACTCTTCCCAATAAAACAAGTAGGAATAATAATTAGCATTTTCACTACAGTATATTGTAAAATAGATGAAAAACATGATTAATTAAGCACTAGGAACTGCTTGAAACAATTTAACATATCAAGAAACAGTTCATGAAACTTTATTAAACAATGAAAAAGGATCCAGTTCTGATTCTTTCATTTTCAGCAAAGGTTTCAGCTTGACTTTCAGCTGATCCCAGCTCATCACAGATAACCTGTGAGGAAGGCACAGATAGCACATATTTAAGTTTTCCTGTGCTTGCCTCTTAGGTGTGAACATTTATGTGGTAAAACCACTAAGAGGAAGTTTTTTATGGAAGTGAAACCCAAGTCCCTCCAAGTATCCTGCACTTTAGCTGTCCCAGCACGGGTACTGGTCTGGAGGTGACACCCAGCTGGGCTTTGCAACAGGCTCTGCCATACAGCACTCATCATAACCTCTGTGAAAGGGCTTGTGCCAACAAACACACAGTAGCAAGAGGGACAGCAGAGAGGAAGGATTGGCTTCAACGTACCTTATACCTTCTGGCTGTCTTGCTGCCAACCACGAGCACTGCACGAGCTAAGGACCTTCTGTCCAACTGGACAGCATGGAAATAAGGCGCCTTTTGAAATGCTCTGCCGCTTTGTTCTCGGAGATGTATTTTCTGTTTTCACTGATATCAAATACACATAACAAGAGACTTTTTTTGACCCCAAATTAAAACACAGCAGCACTGTTGAATGCCTTTTTTTTCCCTCTTGAAAAATCGTTTTATACCTAAGACGTCTCAGCAAGAAAGAGCACCAGAAAAATTTTTATGTGTGTATTAGAATGTCAAAAGCACCGCAGTAACAAGCCCTGTGTTTTAAATAAAATATAAATACTGAATTAGGAGTGATATAATAGAGCCTCAAAGGTGCTATCTAGAAATTAAGGACCACTAGACTCTAAACCCAAACAAAATCGAGGGAGCCAGGAATATACTAGAGGGATTCGCAGCAATGGCATTGCATGCACAATGAGTTCAGGTGATCATGGATGAGAGATTTACTCATTCAGCAGAATGGATTTGGAATCTGAACATAGGAGCAGGAGCCAGTGAAGCTTCCTGGACTGAATTGCAGTCCCCATCACTAAATGAAGACGCTCCACGGAGATGCAGACCCTCCCTCCCTGTGCCATCTTCCCACTATCTTTGTGGTGACCTGCTTAGCCCCAGCCTTCTGCTCCTCCATCCCACAGAAACCTAGAATCTCTGGAAGACTCTGCCTATGTCCACCTGGGCAATCTGTACCCTCTGTGCTTTTAAATCATAAACTTTTAAAGAGCCAGGATTACATGGTACAAGTATTTAGTGCTACACAGGTCACTTTTACTGACCTGTACTGTAATTGTTCTAACCCTGCCACTAATCAAACCACATCAGACAATACATTCCAGTAAGTGAAAAATTCGCTTCCCAAAAATCAGTAAAAAAAGAAGTAAATATTTAGTACTGTGCTTTCCCTCTGCTCCTTTGTTAAAATTTTAATGACATGTTCCAAATGTTTTAAACATTCACTGTATACACGGGAAGCCATAATCTGCGTATTTTTCTAATAGGGCTATTTAACAATCCTTCAAAGAACTCCCCAAAATGTTAGTCAACCCATTTTATGTAATGAATCTTGGCATAAAAGAGCAGCAGAGCAGCAGCTCCGCATGAGACAGTGTGTACAATAGCTTATCTCAAATGCAAACTAAATTCCCCTTGTTTTTCATGTATATAAAGTACCGCTGCTCGAGATTCCCTCCAGAAGTGCTGGACTGCGTGTAATATTACTCACGGCATAACAAGGTCTTGTTCTGTCATTGCAATTGCATTTTTCCTCAGATGATGAAGTGCAGACATGTGGAGATGGGAAGGCTGTCCAAAGAAATAAAAATATCAACAGGTTTAACAAAAAGTCTGGGGCAACTGAGTGCCACACAAGCACTCTTTGAAGTATTTAATTAAGTCACCAAGCCTGATTGAAGTTCTTAGCTGGTGCAACTCAGCATAGCCCTGCTCACCCTGCTGAGAATGTGTTGATTAAGAATAACTCAAGATAAGAATATAGCAGAGGATGTACAAAACCTGCCATCTACTTGGAAATCTATTTACACCACAAGCAGTGCCAATTTGTACCAATATTCAGAAATCTGTGCTTCAAGAAACATCCACGTGCCTGTATCTGCAACACTGCCAAATCAAACTATGAAAATGGCCCATTTTAGCACAGTCTTTTCTGATATTGCTATGCAGAAACTGTTCCACTGGGTATTTGAAGGAGAATCGAAACATCTAGACATCAGAATACAGACTCAGAAATTACAGAAAAGCAATAGCAGAGAGATTATCAATGGAAGCACCTCCTCCTTCAATTCCATAGACAGAGATTTCTAGGCACACATTGCGGACAGGGAGCTCAGCCAGAAGTTTATCTATTTTTATAAATATATTTACTTATGATAAGGTGCCTATGTATTTATGTCTTGCATTTGCATATTAAATATTAATGACCTCTGAACAGTATTATTTTTAATTTTATTTCAGCAACCCAGGTTTCTCTGTTGTTTTAGGCAGTGTGCTTGGAAAATTCACAATTGGAGAGATTATTGTCCATAGGCTGAGGTACAAGGTTATGCAGCCACAGACAAAAATCACACACACTGGTTTCCAATGTGATTGTGAGGTAGAGCTCACGCAGCTCAAAATGAGGTAGATACCCCAGAAATGAGATGAAACCAGAATTATTTGAGAAATACAGGGCTTTGTGCTGCACTGAGATGGTCAGTTGGGCACACTGCCTATCTGATGACTCAAGAGCTGAGACACCCTGAATGTGAAACCCATCATCAGTCCTGGCGGCTCCTTTGGAAACAAGACCCATGTTACACAGAAAACAGACACATTCCTCTGTTGGATTAAGTGAGAAAATGAGGAGGTTGGAAACGTTGGGAACAGTTTCTAGAGAGTAAGAGATCAGTCTATGGAGAGAAGAATAGTTGCTCAAAGGTGTACAGCATCTTTTGCAGGTTTCGGTAACATACCATATCTGCAAATAGGGTCAATAAAGAACGTGAATTTGTGTATTTGTTTACAGAAAAATCATCTGACCTTTGTGTGCATTTATATTTCCAGTTCGTAGTATTTGGCACATATATACGTATATATACCTGTACCTACATCGAAATTTTATTCACAGAACAAGTTAATTTACTTCAGCCTGACCGTCTGTGCAAATCCCATGATGAGGAAAGGCTCCTGTCTTTAACTGCATGTGGTATGAAGGTACCTGTTTTCAGAAAAAAAATCTATTATAACTTAATTACATCAGATTTTTCACATTCTCTCCAACATTTTATATTCTCTCTGCATAATTGTACACTATATATGACATATTTATTGTGACTAATTCCCTTGTATGGCCTTTGCAAACCATTAAAAATAATACCACAGAACAACCCTATGAAGCAGAGGAAGCAAAAAGGAACACAGAAAATTCAAAGTATTTCCACAAGACCTATGTCACTTGGATATTTGTTACCTCTTGTAGTTGAAAGATTCTGCTAGAATTTGTGTACAAGCTGTGTTGGTTTTCTGTGGCATGTTTTGCCCATAACAGCAAGTTTCTGGATCTTGTTAGCTCAGGGCAAAAAGTCATGCTTTGGAGCAGTTGCCCCAGCAGGAGGATAAAAGATGATGGCTGGTAATTACATCAGCTTTGCACTGTTGAGCAGATGTTCTTGCAGATAGATTTTGGCTGGCATTTACAGAGCATCAGTAGTGAATCTCATGATAGTGTTGGAGGGCGGCTGCTACAAGTGGATGGAGCTGTGCACTTGCAATAAAAAGATTATGAATAGTGGAAACAAATGAAAAGAGTCCTTGTAGTTAACCTATTTCAAAAAGCTGGTATTTTTAAAACAAGTATTAAATTGAATCTTGAGTAAGATATAGATCTATTTAGAATTTAGATTAACGGAGGGATTAAGTACTATGTGGTACCAGTTTCCAATTTCTGAAAAGAAGCCTATTTTATAAGGTCAAAATCAGAAAAAATGGGAGGAGATTCATGGCTGGAGAGAACAGCAATGTGATACAAAGCTGCAAATGTTTCTAATTGTCACATAACAGAAGCAGACTCAATAAAATGGGATAGCAACAAGAAATACACTGCAAGCTCTTAAAACTTGAAGCCAGCCCAGTTTCTGCTATGATTGACTAGATAGTGATGGATGCAACATAGTAAGAAAAAAAAATCCACACAATGGTATTTATGTCATTACAGAGAATCTCAAACATTTTAAAATATTAATCACTTATGAATTTGCACCTGGGATGGAAGGGCATTGGGCCTTTCAAAGTATAAATGGACAATGACTGCTTGAGTCCATACAGGAACACAGTGGCAAAAACATGATTACAACCAAAGACCTCAGCCACTCAAAGCTGTTCTCAGCCTCCAGACAGGTTTCTGGATAGAAACTTTTAAAAACATCAGGATGTGAAAAGCAGAATGGAGAAAATATGTTACCGTATGGCAAATTTTAGCACAACAAG
>JAVCKT010029461.1:2326-25432 GCA_032273925.1 Rhynchotus rufescens | reverse complement strand
ACACTGCTGACTCATGGTTAACTTAGTGTCAACCAGGACTCCCAGGTCCCTCTCCATGGAGCTGCTTTCCAGCAGGTTGACCCCTAATCTGTACTGATGGCTGCGATTATTCCTCCCCAGGTGCAAGACCCTGCACTTGTCATAATTGAACCTCATGAGGTTCCTCACGGAGGTCAGGCTGACTGGCCTGTAGTTACCCAGCTCCTCCCTCCTGCTCTTTTTGAAGACTGAGGTGATGTTGGCTCTTTTCCAGTCCTCCTCTTCCAGTCCTCCTTCCAGTCCAGTTCCAGTCCAGTTGCCATATTAATAACAACTTGGGTTTCTTTGCTGGTACTTGCTGAGGCTTTTGCTTTCTCTCAGATTTCTCCTTGTAACAGTAGCACAGCCTGTTCCTATAGAAAATACCTCTTCCTTAATTGGCTGCGGAAATCTGTGTTGATGTTGTATATCCAGGCATTGGAAGTGGATTTAGCCTAGAAAGGAGGGCACTAAGGTTAAGATAGTGTGCACTCTGTTGTATGCTGAATGAATTGTTTGCGTCCAGTGTTTTGCAGCCTGATGCAAGAGTCACCAGGTGCATGCTTATTGTCTCTGAAGGTAGCTTGAATGTCTTTCAGATATTTCTGTAGAGGAGATGACAGGCCAAAAAGGGGAGAGCAGAGAGTGTGAAAGCTGAGCCACAGTGGCAAACCAAAAGGGAGAAGTAGGTTTTGAGAAAGAATTTTGGGGGAGGAGACCTGTCTCGTTAGGAGAGACTTAGAGGGCACACAGATGTCTTGAAAAGCTGCCTTTGACTGCATTGGTGTTTCTGTTTGGGATTTGGATGATATATGGATGAAGATAATATAAAAATGAGTAGTAATGGTTAGCATTAGGGGATTGGAAGTGTTAAATGTGTGAACAGACAGAAAATAATTGCCAGGTTAAAGATAGTTTTTTAATGGAGGCTTCATAAAACAAAAGAAATTGGCCTTTTAAAAATAAAGCAAAAATATAATTTTATCTGTTAAAACATATTGTGTGTGTTTGATTACCTGTGGCTAGATTCAGTTTCCTACATCAGCACTTCTAAGCGAAAACGAATGCAGCCTTGTAAGAAAGTTACAACTCTTACCTAATTTAGGAGGGAAAGCTCCTTTCTCCCTGTATTGCTGTCAGTAATGAAAACAATAGTGTTTTCACCATGTGTGGAGAAAAACGTGCTTGTTCTAGGTGAGCAGAGAAATAGTTTGTGTTACTAGTAATACTAGTTGTGACCTTGAAATATCCTGAACTCTGACCACTTGTGCTCAGTGTGCTCTACTGATAATTCCTTCTCTAAAACCTTGTTTAAGAGAAATGACTAATAAGCCTTGAGAAGCAATGTTAAATCTGCCCATATGCTTCTGTTCTCTGTACACTTGGTTTCTATTGCAGCACCCAAAGCATGTTAGGATATTAGATTATTTGTCATGTTCTCATTAGTTCATTTTTGGATGGGTAGTTTTTGTTATTCACATACGTGGTAGAAAACAGTGTTTTTTAGTTGCAAGAGTTTAGGGCAATGATTTTAAGTGTGAACTGGAATCTAGTATGAAGGTGCTTCTTTGTTCAGATATTTAATAGACTTCAAGTTCGGTGTTTTGGGGAGTATAGGAATTGACACAAATTTTTGAGACATTTGTTGAAGCCCAACTGAAGACTTATCTCCACAGAAAGCAGAACCCTCATTATCAAAAATGCAAACATGTTTTCAGGTGCTCGTCTTGGCCCCTAGAAAATATATCGATCAGTTTTGCAAGTCTTTCATTCCACTTCATCCCATAAAATCTCACTCTTCTCCTGCTATATTTTCTTCTGGCTAGAAAGTATCTATGAAGAATCCAAGGTGGGAAGTGCCATTAGCTCTCTTCACCGAAAGGAAGCCAGATCAAAAGGAGGCTTCCAAACTACACGCCCAGTTTTAAAAACTCTCAGTATCTTGGAGACTGGAGATAGCTCAGCATCTCAAAACGGAGAGCTACTTTCAGCATGTGTGCTAGCCCTTAATGATGCAGCCGTTGCTGTACTATATATATACACACACATATACATACACACACATATAAAACAAACTATATTATACACATTTATATTATATATATTATACATAATATAAATATAATTAATATAAATATTAATATGGTAGATATTAAGACAGTGCTTTTTGGAAAGCACAAGTTGGAGCAGTGAGTGTAGGTCCTCCTGCTGCATTTGGATGCTGTCCTTGATGAAAAGGCCAAAGCCTCTGCTGAATCACTCAGCTGTGTCTTGCATGTTAACCACAGCATAATTTCTAGCACATTTTTTTATTAGATGATTTATGCAAGTGCCCTAATAAAAATTGGAGTGGAGGCAAGGTGTCTTGCCTCCTCTGAAATTTCAGTCCTACACTTTTAGACTTAGGGGTTGAATGTGTTCTTAGGAAGACGTACAACCACACATCTGAGCTATAAATAAATAAAGTGGAGAGAATTGATCTAAATCTGGAAAAATATTGCCGTGTAATGTGAACGTATCCACCTCTGCATGAAAAGTAGAGTTTGGGATTTTGAGTCTTCCTCCTGACCAGCAAGCTGTTGTCTTTTATCATCTTAGTGTGTTCATACTGCGTTGAGACAAAGTGTACCATAGGGTGCAGAGAGATCCAATCTTAACACAAGGCATATTGGCATCATCTTACATGCAGCAGTATAGTTGGTACCTGGTTTCTCATACCTGTCTGTTTGCTCTACATCTGCTAACTATCATTTGAGAGTCCAAGAGCGTTTCTGCTACATTTTGCGCATCTGCATCTGTTAAGGCATCATTGATAAGAAAGAAAGCAGTGAGCACTTAAAAAACGAGGTTTTTGACTAGTATTGTGTCATGAGTATGACCTAATGAGGATGAATGAAATGAAGGAGCAGAAATTTGCTGAAGAGAAGCAGGGATCCATTTTCACTTTCAGACACACACTCACCACATAGAATCCCACAAGCACCGAGGTGCAGGCTGCACAGCCCAGCTGGCTGATATTTATTGAAAATGAACAGCCTGTGAAATCGCTGTGAAAACACTGCATTGTGGAAGGACTGCCGAGAGACCTGAGGGCAGCTGTTGGGATGAGACGTCACAGAGGCTTCTTTAGAAATGAAGGATTTGCCGCCAAAGAGCAGCCGGCGAATTTGTGGCGGGTGCCCTGTGAGCTACCCAAACACTGTGCTCACCACTTGTGCTAGCGCTGGGTTGAGCTGACAAGTTAAGTGCTTCCTTTGGAGTTTTGACAATGGGACTTTCACATGCTTCCCAACAATGTGGAGCGGGTGAGCTGATAGCACTGCTTACTGCATTATGTAAAGCCACGTTGCTGCACATTTGTTCACTGCCTGCCTGGCCTTAATCCTCAATTTTAAAGTTATTTTTATAGATGAGAAGGGAGGGAAGTAGGGAAAGCTTTGAGCTTTTTTAGCTGCAATGCCAAATTTGAGCGCAGTTCAAAAATTGGACTTCAATAATTTAAAAACTTGCATACAGACACAAAAACATTGCCTTTTAGCAGGGCATTTCATGGCTCCATAGTAAGACCTGAGCTGAGTTTTGCACTTAGAGAAGGGTAGTAAACACTTTGTTGTGATATGAACAGTTATCTTTTTAGGATGCTCCTGTTGTGGAGATTTTATATAGTGGTTAACTAGCTGAAGAGTTGGGGCAAGCACTTTAGAAGTAGATTTTGAAGGACTTCAAGCCTATCAGGCCTTCTGCAGGCGGGATGCTGGGCCACAGCATGTACAACTCAGAGTAAGCCTAGTCTGCAGCCCTTATTTTGGAGCTGCAACAGGTAGCTGTGCAGGCACTGACCTCCTTGCTGCTTGTGCCAGGGAGACTGAGAACTGATGCCAGGAACTGCACTGTCCAGTGCTGCATTGCCAAGCAGTAGCACAGGTTTGTTCTGGCAGAGAGGGTTATGTCCAAAACAGGTTTTGGACACCTGGAAAGGGATTCAGGTGGCATTTCACAGCTAGAATCGAAGACTTCTAGTTCAACTCTGTGCAGCAGTGCCTTATTCTAGGGACACCAAAGCTTGCTGGATGCCTCTACCTGAACTTGGAAAAAAAAGAACTCCCTCTGCCTCTATTTATTTGTAGACCTGTACAGAACAATTTTATCAGCCACCAAAAGTCCCAATGAGACCTAGAAATTAGTTGTTTGAGCATTATCTGACCCACACCAGCAAATGAGCTTCCTTGCATAAGAATATGCCTTTACTGCCGAAACTCCTAGAAGTCCTCTTTGCACCAGAGAAGACAGCAGTGCTTTTTACGGCTGAAGTGTTTGGGTTTTTCATGAGGGAAGGCCCCTCTGTGCCTTAAAGGAGGTCAGCCTTGTCCCTCCTTGGTATTACCATAGGGCAGGCTTGAGGCAATTTGCAGTCTTAATTGCATTGCTCTTTTTAATGTTTTGAGGTCTCTATTCTGCTTAAATTTATTGGGTGTGTAAAATTTGTTCCTTAAGTAGCTCCCTCTCCTGCACTGTGGCTATGCTGAAATTCAATGGCAAATCACTCCAAATTGTAGCGCTGGAGTATGTAGATAGTGTGGGAATTGCTAGAACTGTGAATAGCTGTAATATCTTTCGATTAAGGGCTGCTATACCTATCTTGACTTTTCTGTTTTGATAATTTTGGCACACACAAAGTTTTTCTAGGAATACAGCTAGCTTTTTTGGCAGTCTTGTAACTATGCAGGAGACCTTAAGAATATTATTTTCTTAATTTTTGCCTGTCCTTGGGGAGGGAAAAAAAAAAGGACTCCTACAAGCATAAGCACATTCCAAGTAACTGATACCTTTGATCTTTGCAGTTCAGTGAGTGCCATAGAAAGTCTACAGCATAGCTATAGAAGGAAAGAGCAGATTTTATTTTTAAGGGTTTTTTTTAGCTTTAGCGTAGATCTCTTCTTCTCATTTATTTAGGTTATGTGTTATGGGGTCCTGTTACCCAGGTCACCTTTGCTTGTTCTTTATTTTTCACTTAAAGTTCATGCTGGCACCACACAGAACGTTCACCACTCTGAACAGCGACGCCTTGCTTACTGCTCAGTTAGTAATGCTCTATCAACTCCAAAGACAATTAATGTTGTTTTCCCAAAATGACCTCTGCAGAAATCAAGTATAATGGGAAAGTAGTTGACTATTATGATGGCTTATCTTGTCAGTGACTGATTTATTTAACTCTAAAACATTTTATTGATATCTTTGGAAAGTAGCTGCATGACTAAAGTAAAAATGTTAAACTTATTAATCATGGTGAGCTTTTCCTTGCTGGGTTTATCATTATACATGAATTGTGCTGCTTGTAAAATTGACTATATTATTCCAAGAGAGATGTACTATAGGCATAGTTTTGTTTTTAACTTCATTAGTGTTAAAAATAAAATGTTCAAGTAGATAAAAAGGTTAAGTGCAAGATGCTTAGATCATTTTTATAGTCTTTTTGAAGATAGAGATGCTATATTCATAGTGAATAGTTTTGTTGCTGTTATTAATCTGCAAAATCTGAAGTTCTGATTAAGATCTGACTCAGGACACCTATCACCTCTTCTCTTTGAAGGCCCAAGGGGTGATAGCTTGCAACACATTAGTAGGCCCTTCTGAGCCATATAGATTCCAGAATTTCTATTAATATATTGTCTTTAATATAAAAAAACAACTTTTATTCTTTACTGGATTTCTTTGCATTCCTATTGGAGAGCATTATGACTAATGAATAACTTCCCTATTTGCTGCAAGAGTAATACCTGTGAGGCTCTGTTTTGAAAGCATAAACACCAATCTTGGCAGGATAACAGTGTTTCCCACAGAAGCAGGGAGAGTTGAAGGAGATACAGAGTATTTCTATAGAAGATGGTAAGAAGAGGGAGGTGAGTGCAGCAGTGCTCTTGATTAATCACTTGATGTTCCAGAACAAGTTGAACAGCATTGCAGATTTCAGGGGAAAAAAAAAAAAGGTGAGTTTCAGGGGAAAAAAAGGTGGGTTGTGAAGGACGAGTTCTTGCTGGAGTCTTTGCTCTCCAGGAGTTTTTCCCAGAGGAAATTGTTAGGCTGTGTGCAAAGAGGAATAAAACTTGAAATCAATTTTCCTTTCAAACAGCACATTTTCTGGGACTAATGGGGAAAGATGAGCTTGAACTGATTCATTTTGTACGTAGCAGTGCTTTGTTTGAGTCTCTCCTGTGCAATTCGTCCTCCTCTCACAGAATAAATGCTAGTGATAAAAATAAATGTGAGAGCTGTTGCAGGTGGGGACTGGCTTGATCCCTTCAATCAAATGGAGGGAACACTGTTCCCAAAAACTCAGATGATAAAAGCTGTGTCCCCCTAAAGCAAGCAGCTGGAAAGAGGGCAGTCACCAAGACCAGCCAGATAGGATGATATGTAAGACTGCTATAGCTGTTTATTAGAAGACAGTTCAAGAGATGCCAGTTAAGACACAAATCCTGAGTGGCTGCAAAATCACTGCCTCCCACTGCTAGGAGCAGCCTTTTTGCAGCACAGGCTGCTCTCAGTGCTGCTATTCCTACCACGCAAGAGGAGTGCATTGGGAATGCATTTTCCTTGACTTTCAGGACTGATAGATGTTTTTTGAGAATTCCCCCTCTTTATTTTGCAGGACCTTTTGCAGCAAGATGCAGCAAGATGTGACAGGCTGTGTCCTTTCACGCTGCCATGGGACAGCGGTTGTGGGTATCTTAGCACCTTTGCCTGATCTGCTTTCTGTTTTTGTGCAGGGATCTGCAGAATGAGATGAGAACAGGCAGGAACTTTGGCATAATCAAATTTGTATTTGTTTATTACTTAGCTCTTATTATGTCTTACAATGCTAGGAGTATCTGAGCAGTTTATTTCTGAGACTGCCCACATCTTGTCTCTTCCTGCCAGTCCCCCATGTCATTGCAAGTGATAAAAAGATGCTCCGATGGAACTTGAAGACATATGAGTATTAATATCCTGTTGAATAAAAATGCAGCTCTATAGATCTTTTTCTAATTTCCTTCTATCTGTAATGTCTCAGATACTCATTATACAATCTCATTTTATTTTATTACCTTACTCTTTTTAATTTTTATTTTATTCATAACAAAAACATAGGATGAGCAGAAAAGATGAGGATCAAATACAAGACTGACAACAGATAAAGAAGTTTGTAACATGAAAAAGGAAATTTCATGCTATTAATATTCAATCATGCCATGGAAGCAGGTAGAGGTGTTGATGGGAGGAGATTCATAAAGCAGTGGGAAAAGCACTGGCCTGGTGACAGTCTTCCACCTGCGTAAAGTTCAGATCAGATGATTTTCTCAAAGCTGCAGCATGGCTGGGAGCGGCCAAACTTTTTATCAGCATTTATCTTCAGTATGGAAGTCATTTATCCTGTCCCTTAATCCGGGTAACAGATGAATAGGCCTCGTGCTTTTCGAGAAACAAATGCTTAAGGAATTTGGTCTCTTGACTTCCCATCCTGCTGTACATCCGGGGGAGCAGGGTTATCGCTGGACAAGTGTCACAAACTGCCTCGGTGTATGCCTAGCTCATAAATAATGTCCCACTTGGGTTGTGTCCTCCAGAGGGAGGGATACAGAACTGTGCCCGCTGTCATTTGATCCGAACAGGTGCCAAAGCACTTTGTAGTTGGATGGAGGAGAGCCAAAAGGTAAGTCAAACCGGCATAGATTTTGGTAGCTCTGCTGCTGCTTCTCTGGAGAAAAGCTGTCTGATGGGGGAGGCAAAACTTCAGTTTTGACAATTAAATGCATAACATACTGCAGTTTGAAAGCTGACCAGGGAAGTTGTGACATTAACAGAAGAGAGCAACTCTTAGAAGGTGTGATAAGGTCCTTCCGCCTGAACTTGGTGGAGTTCCTGGTAAGATGAGGAAAGACTGCAGCAGGGTGCTCACAGGAGCTAAAGAGCCCTAAAAGCCTTGATCCCCAAGTTTAGATTTTAACCTACAATTACTACCATTAAGGGATTTTAGTTTTTATAAGTAGGATGGTTTTGTTTTGTTTAATGTTGGTAAGGATGCTGTAGAGATCATGCTTACCCTCATATCTCTGTAGAGAGATTCTTACCTAGGGTTGCTGTGGCTTCTGGAGGTCAGTGTTGGCCAGGCCACGGTTAAGGCTGTGTATAATCTGTCTATGTGTAATCTGTCTGGGTGGCTTGTTCTCCATCCATTGGGGGTCTCCAAAATTCAGCAAGGTGCTGTTATCCTGCTTGGACTCAGTTTGGTTTGTTCAAGCAAGCCTTTGGCTTCATGCCCCGGCTTTACTAAAGACCCTGAAGTCAGAAAGTCAAATGATCTCTGCAAAGTGCTGTGGCAATGGAAGACTGAGTGACATTTGGATGTGTGTTTTTTTGCAGACTGTCTCCCTGTGCAATTTGACATGCTGTAATCCACTTTTGTACTTTACTAGTTCATTTCATTAGCATGGTGCTCTCTGTCTAAATATAAAAATGCATGCTGAAAAATCGATTACTGTCACTTGTCAGTGTGCTTCATTTACTCTGCCTCATAAATGCCTGCGGATAATTGGCAACAGCAGAAGAGTTAGTGGCCTGTCCATGTTGGCAAGGTGGAGAAAGCACAAAGCAGGATTGCTTACAGTGATCCTGACAGGTTGACGAAGTTTGAGAAACAGCTTTGGAAGATGAGTATGTGCTTGTGCTGGGTGACGTCTCCAACTGCTGCTTTATTCTGCTTATTCTGTTTTTTTTTTTATTATTATTATTACTATTATTATTATTATTATTATTTTTATTTCCAGTTAATCAGTAATGATTTTCAGGTTGTTAGGAGTTGGTCCTTTATATGATCAGTTAATACAGCTCCACAGACCAAACCTTGGCATCTTACATAAGTCATAAGGTGTGTTACTCAATAAAGCAGCTAAGGTTTTGCCCCATCATTTTGAATGATACTTTGTAATTTTGTTTAATGTGATGTTAACTTTTGACAGGAGCATGACTAAATACTAGATTTTTTTTTGACATTTGTCGGTTGTTCATTATGGTGGCTATGCAGTTTGGAATTCTTTTTAAGTAACCCTGTATACAGACCTGATAAGATACTTGGAGCATAATGAGCTGTAGTAAGATTATAGCAACGTAAAGGTCAAATAATCACTTAAAAACATGTAAAAAAATATTCTTGAAAACACTGACTGCTTCAAAATCAGACTTAGTTAAAATGTAAAAACCAGCTCCAGCAGCTCTATTTTCCAGAGATAAATACAACAGAAATAGATAACAATTCAGAGAAGGAAAAAAGGCTTTTATGTTTTAATGTTGTTTTGGAGAAATAAAGCTAAATATCCTGACGTGACAGGGAGGCACTCTCTAAACATTTTGCTTGTGCGTTTGTCTTTTGGTGCAAATTAATTACTAATTGCCTGCTACGTGATGTGTTGAAATTGGCTCTTTCTTCCTCATCATAGCTTGAGACATCTCGCCTCTCACTTCTTAAGGAGGTCAGGGCTTTGGCCTCCTCTGGAATCCCAAATGAGGTTTGTCAGTCAGGCGTAGCAAAATCTAATCTCTTCCAGAGAAAAAGAAGAAAACAGACCAGAAAATGATCTGATTTTCCGATTTCATGGCCAAGGTTACCCCGGGAAGTGCTGAAAGTGGCATTTAAAGCCCGTAACTAAGGTGGCATGCCAAACTAAGCACTAATAACAGAGCAACCGTGTGGAAAGATATCGCTTTAACAATTTTACAGTTGCTAAGTGTGAAAATTGTAGTGTGGGCAAGCTCCTGGAATTGGTGGCAATTGGTTCAAAGATCTGGAATTGACGCTCAGCGAGAAAACACACTCAGCCCCTGTAACTCTTAAACACCAATGAGGTCAGCTCCTGCTTTTGCTGTTCAAACATAAGGCTGAACAACTTCATTAAAGAGGCATTTTTTTTCTGGAGAGGGGTGGAGGTGGGAATGAAAGCTGCACAGAAGGAGATTTGTGGCCTGGTTAGATGGCACTGTTTTTGTGCCATACAGACCTAGAAATGAAGAAGGAATAAATTATGGCATTTTAAAGGTGATACCTCCTTGCCTGTTGAAAGTGGGATTTGGCTTTTCCCTTTCAGCCCCCTGCGCTTCTCACTGGCACGAGTGTGCATGCACACGTGTGCGTGCAGACACATGCATATACACTCCCCTCGCTGCATCATTTCCCACTGAGTTGCTGAAAGTGGCTCCCTGATGTACAACGTGTTACTTACATACATTTCTCTAGCAGTGGGAAGTGTGTTAGATATTGCGACAGAAGCAGTATCGGGAAAGTGGACAGATGACTGTAATAGTCCTTTCTGTGAATACATGAAGTGTCTGAGAATATGCCTCCTCTTGGCTTCTTCAGTGTAGGCATCTTTGCTGCTCAGGTCATTTAAGTATCTAAATATGAGGGCAGGGGTTAAACTTTAGGTAGTGATTGTCTTTAGGTAGGCATTATCTAAAGTTAGGGGTCCAAATCAGCAGACATTGTAGGATTAAGCTTTACTTATCTGACAGCATATATATATATATCTATACACACACACACACACACACACACACACACACATATATATAACCTGCCATTGGAAAGAGTTTATCATAACCAATACGGAACAGAACTCCAAGGCTAATATAACCTTTATGTAAAGATTTTTTTTCCTTTCTTTTCCTTTTCTTTCTTTTCTTGCTCTCTATTTCTGCCACTGTAAATCTTGCCTCATGTTACAATGTGTCTTCTAGCTGATTTTAACTCTCACCTTTTAAAAGTGAGGATTCCTGTGTGATAACAGAAGTGAAGCAAAATGTGCCAGCTGTTGGGTTGCAATAAGCTATTTCTGCACTGGTTTCTTCTCCCACCTCCTGTTGGTGTCAGCGTGTCATATTTTCAGAACCAGAAGAACTCGAAAGCAGCTTATATTTAACACAGTTTCCGATAAGATGCTGGAGCCTGGCATGTTTATGTGGGAGGAAAAAGAAACGCTTAGCGTTACAAGACTTAAGAGAAGGGAGGGCTTCCACTGTTCTTGTGCCAGTCCTTGCATACCCTGAGCACTAAATCATACAATCCTCTTCATAAATGCATTCATTTCCCTCTTAACATACTGTACCACCTGTTCCAAATAACCTCATGTGGAAATCAAGAGCCTGACCCTGAATATCCTCCGTATGGAGAACTCCTGATGAAATAAAAGAAGACCAAGATAACTGCTAATTCAGTTCTTTCTGTAGATCCCTCTGCTATCACCCTCTTCATTTTGGAGGAATTATGGACCATATGTTACTCCCACCTGTGTGCCAAAAAGCAGAATACTTCTAAGGAGAAATTCTGCGTGCAATGCCTGCGCCTCTTCAGAAGGGCTGTGCTGCTGGCTGCAAACTGGAAAATGAAGCAGTGCCACCATGCAGTGCGGCGCTGCGAGCTCCTGCTGAGGCGCTGGGAGGGCTGGGGCGAGCGATCAAATGCAAGCCATCTGCTTTAGGGGCAGGAGCCAGAGCAGTTTCAGAAAATGGCTGGTGTTGAGAGGAGCAGCATCCTGCTGCCAGCAACTGTGATGTGGCAAAGCAGCAGGTCGTGGCTCGGCCTTTTGTGCACCAGAAGTGAATTGAATGCATTTGCAATCAGACTTTATTGTAGTTGTAATCTGTGGCAGTTGTGGATGTAGATTCGTCAGTTCTCCATGTGCCGCTTCTTAAATGGGAAATTTGTCTAGGGCTGGCTCTCTTTAAAGATGCTTCAAAGGCTGTCATTGTTTCAGTGGGTTTGGCTGCAGCAATGTGATGCCTTGCGTGGGTACTTAAAACCACATACCATTGGCATGTACTGCAAACATTTTTCTGATGACTGCAGCAAACAATATGTATTTATCTATATAATTATGTTTCTAACATGCTTTACAAGCATTAACACTTTAGTCACTTATTTTAGTCACTTATTTTAATGTATCAGCTGCATTTCTTGCAGCCAGAGATATCTGGGACTCTTTCTATCAGTTTGCCTCTTAAAGAAGCAGTTGTGGCCTCATAAGTTTTAAGTGAGACCTAGCAGATACTTATAGATTAATCAGTAATGGAATTCAAGAATCTGTATGTTTTATTTATTTTTTTAATTTTCTTCGAGAGGAGAGGGTTGGAGCTAATTGACTCAAGTCTCACTAAGTCTGAGACTTCCTTCCCTGCTGACTGACTGCTAGTCTCTCTGCAGGTGGCAGAGAGAGCTGTTAAAGGCTGATGGATATTAACCTATATTTTTGTATCTCTAGCCACCCTCAAAACTAGAGGGGAGGGTGAAATGGAATGCTTGACAGTCAGCCTCAAAGAAGGCATAGTGCTTGGGTTAACTCCTTGCCTGCGCCAAAGGATAGAGAAAGATGATGCTGTTTCTGTGAAAGATCATTTTTCTGATGATAGAGGATTTGTAAACAGGAAGGAGCTCAGGCCGTCTGCTCTTGTGTGGCAACCCATGTGTGGCTCTTGTGGTTGCCTTGTGTGGCAACTCATGATGGCCAATGTGCTTGCGCCGACATCCGTCCCTGGGAGGTGTGATAAGCCTTGAATGACATGCAGGACGCGGTTCTCCAAGGGCAATAAGTGCCACGGGGTCTGTCTGTGCCAAAATGCCCATTGGCCACAGTGGGTAGAGATACAGAAGTTAAGGTAACAAGGAGAGCTGCTTTGGTGCCCGTTGCTGAGCTGTGCCTGGATCGCATCAAGCACAGATTGCCTTCCCCTGCTACATGGTGCTTGGTCTTCATTTTCTGCTAAGCCCAGCCCTGTCTCAGGGCTTTGGTTCATGGCCAGGCAAGTTAGTTCTTCCAGGTTGTCTCTTCTTCTGAACAGGTGGTTAATGCAGTAAATAATGAGCCTCCTTTACTTTTTTTTTTTTTTTTTTTAAAACTCTCCAAATGATGAAGCATTAGCTCCTAAACCACCTAGGGAAGCAGCATCTGGTGCATCTATTAAGCCATATGCACTCAGATTCAATTCAGCAATGGAAAAAAACAGGGTGAACATTAATTAACAAGTCCATAAGTGATAAGAACTGACTTCTCTTAGAAATGATTTGCACCAACAATGTGGTGTAAATTTCTTTTTTTTTTTTTCCTTTATTTTCTTTACTTTTTTAAGAAACAATTAGCTTGTAGCTGTTCAGGGAGCAGTTTATCCTCTGTTAGAACTGAAAATCTTTCTGTGTTACCAAGAACATTGCACACACTCCTTTTCTGGGGGTTTTTCAAATGAGTGGAGGCCCATGACAAGGAATTTAAAAGAGAAAAATGCAACCCAAAGCATCTTGGGTTGAGGATAGATATGTGTTTAGGTGTGTTCATGTAAATACATGAATCTATCAGATATGCATTTAAGATAGGACACTTAAATGGTTTTTCATAGCTAGGTAAGTTGATGAAGGTCTAAATATGTTCCTTTGGAAACTGCTATTTTGCAGCAGTGGTCTGCAGTGAAGATGTTGGTTTGAGTTATTGGATACCTGGCAACAAGCCCATCTCTCAGGAAAGCAGGATCTACTGAACACAATATAGACTTTGGCTAGAGGAGAGGGTAAATGTGATCATTAGCCCTCGGAATGCTTGGACAAGAATAACCATTCAGTTTGCTCTGGTCTCTTTGCTGCAGTTTATTCAGTTGTGCTAGATTTGATTGGAGGATGATTATGATCTTTGTTATTAAAGGCTAATTTGTGCATTGAAAGTTATGTTTATGGTTTGGCTTTGTTTTGGACCTTGCTCCATTATCCCTTCAGATCTCTTCCTCGGAGGAGTTATGATCAGAACATGCTGCTGTAAATTAACCAAAATGAACAGCCACAGGGCCGTAGAGGAAAGAATGCAGCTGAATGTTTTAAAGATTTCAAGTCAATGCATCATCACTACTGCTCCCTGCTAAGTACATAGTTATAGAGTGGCTGCCAAACATTTTCCAAGAATGTTTCTGAATTTGGCAGGGACTGTGTGGGGAGTGGAATTAAAATTCTTTTTGTCATAACTTTAAAATGACCTTCTGGAGAGCGAAAGGACCTGGGTTTTAGACAACCAGTGGAATTATTTAAATACACTAATTATCTGGCAATTCTTAGGCAAAAAATACTTAGAAAAAGCTAGTTTCCGATGAAATGTTTTGTGCAGCCAAAATTATAGTTCCATCTCGGTGTTTTGCTCTAAAAGCATCCAGATGATAAGTGACTAAAGTGTCCAAGTTCCTCCAGTATTCTGTGGTTCTTCCTTCCATGACTTGCTTATTGCTTCAGGTAATTTTCTAGTAAAAGCCTAGCAGTCTTACAGGTCTGCTTTAAACCTGCCTTTTCTCCTTTTCCTGGGAGCCTTTCTGTGTTAAGCAGATTCTTTTCCTGAATGATTCTTTTTGTTATTAAAAGCCTGTCATACCAACCCTACAAACAAAAGGAAGATATAAAGCCTACTGCCACTGCAACCAGATACAGAAAAACTGCAGCTAATATCCAAGGAAAGAAATGGTATTTATTCCATATATTTTAAACATATGCATATGTACATGCCTGTATTCTTGTACATATATAGAAGTACTTTGATATTAAAGGGAGCAATCCTAGAGCTGAAATGAATCCTCCTTGACTAATGCAAATCTGCAGTGTGAGGCCACTAGTGTGGAAGTGGTGCTTTCCCTGTGTGGAGTCCATGCGGAGTATACAGAGTTAGATGAAATTTTGCCTGTTGCCCGACAACTTTATTCTAAAACTCAAAGCAAAGAGAAAATTAAGGCATTTTGTAATCTCCTATGGAAATGCTTCAGCAGTTCTGCTTTATCTCCCAGAGATACAGGAGGCACATTTAGAGCATTCGGAGGAGGCCTTTTTTCTAGTGCGCAGCAGAGAATGAGTGCTGGTTTCATTCCTTATTCATGTTCAGTGGGATGGTAGCTAACATCTTCCCAGATAAGAGCAGCATTGAAAGAGCCCATGGGCTATGACAGTAAGTGGAATATTGGAGTTCTGAGACCTGGAGATGTGCATGATGCATACAGGCTCCCCCATGCCTTGAGACAGACATGTTTACTTGCTTTTGAATGGTAGATGGTGTATCTCATAGGCAGCCTTGTCTCCTGGGAGTGGAAAGTTTCAAAAGGATTTTAGCTTTGCTTGCAATGACAGAGTTGAATATGGTGCAGCGGGAAGTAGACGTCTGGGATTGCGGGAGAAATATCCTCAGCAATGAGCCGGAGTTGCCAGGAGTAATTCATTGTATGACTCTCCCCAGCCTGGAATGCCTACCTATTAGAGCTAGGTAAGTGTGTATGCTTTAAAAGCACCAAGCAAATTCAACTGTTGGTAATTTGAAAATTCACCAAGCAAATGTAGAAGAGGATTCTCCAACTGAATTTACCAGGAGGAAGGTTAGAATGTTTTTAAAAAGGTCAGAAATTCATTTGTCATTTGCAATACATATGCAAATCTTCATCCAGTAGTTGACAGGACCTTTCTTGTCAGGAAAGAAACAGGAGGTTTCTTTCCACTTTAAGACCTTGTTAGGTGCTGTGATTGCCTTGCCACTTAGTAACAGGTCAATAGTGAGAGATTTTGATGGCTGTCACTCAGCAAGCAAAGTGAATGAAGCTGGGTGATAGTAATAAATTGCTTGCCATGTGGGCTGAGGATGTGGTTAGGACAGGGCAATTTGGAGCAGGTGCACCTACACCTGCCCATAGTAATGGGCAGCGTATTGTATCATCTGCACATGCTCATGAGACAGCATGCTGCAAGATATGGTTGTTTTGTTATTGTATTATAAAGTCCTGAAAAAGTGTGATTTACATAACAGGCACAAATGTTAAGTGTGAGCATATTTAAGGTGTCCAGTTCTATTCTTGGGGCTGTGATTGGAGGATCAGCTAAACCTCTGCTGACTTCATCTCGCTGATGATGATAGGATTTTGTCTATCTATCTGCCTCCCTGCTGTCATGGCTGGACAAAACCAAACATGGTCCCTGAATGCTGTGACGTGGCAAGCGTGGTCTGTGAGCTGCATACTCAAAGTAGGCTAGATGAGCTGGGTAGATGCAGCTCCTGCTTTGGGTGGCATGTGGCATGTAAAGACTGCAAGTGTTTGTTTGCTTTCAGTTCAGTTTGGAGCAGAGTTCATCACAGGTCAAATAAAATTATAGTGCAAATCTTAAAACCAGCGCATTCTCTTCCAAGCTATCATGCTGACTCTTTAGCAATGCCCATTCAGCTGAGTGCACTGGTGTGTCGCTACACAAGTCTCACTAATTTTGGTTTTGTAACTAAGTCCTTGTTGGTCATTTCAGGGTTTTAGAGGGAGATTACCCAGAGAAGCAAACTCAAGTTGGTTCCTAAACCTGTAAGTAGACATATACACAAAAGGCTTAAAGTAGTACCTCCATCGCATTGAAGCCAAGGATAAAGCTTCCAGCTTTCCTAGGAGGGCCTAGGAGGACCCAGGAGTAGCTGAGAGTTTCTGAGCACAGACACTGCTATAGTTTTCAATTTTTGCTTAAGGGTGGGGATTTTTAATGTAGCTAAGTCTTTAGTATACCAGTCTTTGTAACCAAAAGTGGTTTTGACTTGGGTTCTGAAGTCGGTAAGGATTGGACTTGTTAAATGCCTTTTGGTGTTTTGTGGTGGTTA
Source organism: Rhynchotus rufescens (assembly GCA_032273925.1). Taxonomy (NCBI): domain Eukaryota; kingdom Metazoa; phylum Chordata; class Aves; order Tinamiformes; family Tinamidae; genus Rhynchotus; species Rhynchotus rufescens. Next base: position 8,750 of record JAVCKT010029461.1, on the reverse strand, counting down.
GACATACAGGACTTCCGAAAACCTGTTTACTCAGTTGCTTTGTGACCAGCAGGCCTCATCCTCCCCCTGAATCCAGGGAGCCTGGTGATGGTACTTTTCTTGAATTTTTATTTCTTTATTTTTTGTTTATGTCACAAGTCTTTTGAGATCATACTATCATACCTTGAGACTCATCAGTTGATACATTAATAGTACCAAACAGTAAAGATTTTTAAAAATACTTTGGTTTCTGAATTACGCATTTCAATGATTTTCTTTTTTTCTTACAGCAGGTTCTGCTAGGAAGTGAAAATAAATGGCTGTAGTGCCGGTATGAAATCTTTTAGCGCAGGTAGACCAGCACAATTTCTCATGCATATGGATATAAAGAGAGTAACTGTTTGTATTTTCCCCAATAGACTCTACCCGTGTCTGACATATTACCGCAGGTCTTCCAGCAGAATAACAAAAGAAAACAACAGTTTTCCTCTATGGTCTCATTGACTCTCTCTAAGAGTCCTGGCTTGGTATTAACAAGTAAACAATGTTTTCTTCTGCTAGATTGCCTTATGCTACAGAGACAAAATAAAATTACCAGGAAGAGAAGGTTTTATAAACGAGTTACTGTATTTTTTTTTTCCCTTCTGGAAACAAAACAAGCCAAATACTGCCAACCGAAATGAACAAGGGGAGAAGGCACCAAAGGAGACGGTGATTGGCTATATATTTATTGCATTTGTAGGAGTACATTATTGCTGATTCAATGAAATCAGAAAATTGTTTAGGCTTGCCTGAATGAGCATTACTTTATCTAATCAACCTTTTCTAAATTGGTCTTAATGTACTTCTATAAATACATTATTTCCAAACTCCAGGTTGTGTGGGCAGCATCAATTCTGCTCTGCTGTGGCACCAAAATGTGCCCTTCTCTGTACTCTGTGCTTAAAAAGAGCATTTTTTTTCCCAAAGGAGCAGAGGGAAGAAATTTTGTTGGTTGGAATGAGTTAGAAGGAAGATGCCATGTGTGTGTGCAACTGTGGGTTTGTCAAAATAAACTGGTACTTGGTCATTTGTAGTGACTCTTCCACTGACTCTTCCAAGAGGGCAGGTGAGCACATACTTGAGCTGCCAAATGTCTTATCACCTTCTGGTCACCCTCTGGTGACTTGCCTTTTCATTTCCTTCGTGCCTAAAGCACTCAGCAGATACGTACTCATGTGTTTTGGGGGGCAAATCGCTCCCCCAGAGGCAAAGGGGGCCAGGTTGCTTCGGCACTGAAGTGCTGAGGAAACTCCATTGTTCTTGCCCAGCTGGAAGAGGCAAAGTTGTGCTTTAGAGCAGAGTCTAGGAGACTTGAATATGAGGAGCCTGATCCCACCAGAGCTCTTCCCTTTTACACTGGGGGGCAAGGAAATCTCTGCATGAGCAAATAATTGAGGGTCTGAGTCTAACCTGCATGCTTATGCCTTGCTAGAATAACATACAACTTTTTCTTGCTCCTAAGAGAAATAAACCTAAGATCATTCCCTTAAAACTGTTTAAGTGGTTGCCATTGTGTTGCTAGTAGGCTAGAATGATACACCTGGAGCTCTTCAATAGATCAGATAACATTACTGGACTGGGAAGCAGCAAGCCATGCATTTATGGGAAAAAAAAAAACAAAAACAAAAAACTTGTCCTTTCTTGCCTTTGATAAGCTGTTAATTTACCTCTGAAGTGGCAGAATTCCCTGTAGTTTATATAGGGAGTTTTTTTGTTATGCAGCCAGCAACACAGTAATACTTGGTTATATCTGAGACAACTGAGAAGTGTTTAGGCAGGCAATGGGAAAGGAAATCCCAAAGACACATTAAATATGGGTGTATTATAGTTTATAGGCTGCTGTGTGTATGTTATGAAAGAACAAAAACCACCAGTAGGATAGTTGCAGTGAAGCTGCTGCTTGTGGAGGCTCTGTTTGCTTTAGCAGGTGACATGATGCGGTAGAAATGGATCTGGAAGATAAAGTACTGCAGTGGCAACAGCCACACATTGTGCATCTTGAAATGGTCCTGTTTTGGGCTGGCTCCAGCCTGGGCTCTCAAACCTCCTTGCAGTTGGGGCATGGTGGGTGCACAGAGGACACCTTCGTGTGTACTCCATCCATTTTGGCACAGAAACCTGATATGGTTCATAACCTTTCTAACCCAGTGCCTATAAATAGGGTGTCTTTTTTCTCAAGAGAACTGTGACTTATCGTTGTGTTGTTTTATGACACTATTGTTATAGGTTAGTGTTTTAAAGACTCTGTTGCTGGTTCGCTCTTCAGCTAGCCAACAGATCGATCACAGATGCGACCTTTAGGAAACAGAAAAACCAACACTGCACATAGACAGTGAAAGAGACAAAAATCTACTTTTCTTCTCAGAAGAAGGAAGGAAGTTTGGAAATCCTCTCCATTTTTCCTTCACAGCTTTGAAACAGCATCGTGGACTAACAGGTATTTTTGTAATGATGTGTAGGGTTTAGGTTCATAAGTAGCGCTCTGCCATGATACTTCCCAACCCACTGAAAGACCTCAAGGTCTTGCATCCTAAGGATATGCATGTAATGTTCTGTGACATGCTGCTGTTGGGGAGAAGGATAATGAGGCAATCTATCTCTCTATACAGGAGCTCATTTCATCTGGGAGTTGGAACTGTGAGAAACTCAAACTTACATTAAAAATAAGCCTGTAACTTAGAAACCACAGCACAGAAGCTCATGACTATTCATTTTAGGTGTTACAATGAGTATGGGGTTGGGCAAGACACTTACAAATACTGCAAGGTAAAATCTCGCAGGGGTAAACTGGCATGTAGGGAAGTTGTAGTTTTGCACTTGGGGGCTTTACAGGAGAGCAAGTTTAAGAAATGTGACAATGAGCAGATCTCTCTGCAGGGAGATGGGAGAAGTATAATGTTTAGTGTTTCGCAAAGGCAAAAGATCACCATTTATAATCTTTTTGACGGCAATCTCAATGAAGGAGCCTAGCATTAGCAGTGATGGTTATTTATTTATGTATTTGACATTAAAAAAAAAAGAGCAAGTTTCTGTATTTTTTCATCTTCAGAATGATATACAGCTTTCAGAGTAGGCTACATATAAGTTTCCAGTACCATGACTGTAAATTTTCCCCATCTCTTAAGCTGTTGGGTAACTCCAAAGACTAGTAGATAGTATGCTCAGCTTGAAAATGATGAGCACAGAGATATGAAAGCTATTGGAATGGAAAGATTAGTGGAAATGTCATTGCTTAGAATTCATGAAGCAATGTTTTCCTAATCAACCATCAGACTAAATTGCTTAAATAGAGCATATTTTCATTTATTTGTTTTATATGAGAAGACTGCACATGTGCAACGACAGGCTGAAACAGGTGTTAATAAATTTATGTAGAAAACCTTTATGTATAATTCTCCGCACTATTAGCTAATCTACTAATTGTGTTAAGTCTGTGTAATACATGGTTCTGTAAAAAACTTGACAAATACACACCATAAAACTTCTGCAGAAGGAGTCAGATTCAGCTTGCAGAAACTCTGGGCCAAATCCTCACATGTTTATCTCTGAGTATTTGCTCCAGGTGCATTCCCCTTGAGGGGGATATGACCCTCCCAGTGTCTGGATGTGCTGCCTGCTTTTGCTCTGATGCCAATGGGAAATAAAGGTTTTTCTTTGCTTTGGAAGAGATCTCAGCAGCCTGCGTGAGTAATTTGCTGCTTTCAGGAACAAGTGGTGACAGCTGGGAGGGCACAGCCATAATAGTCCTGCTGTCATTCTTGGGAGACATATCTATGTTGGAAAATACCCAATCTACAGATAGTGGGTAGTAGAATTTGCATACGCATGTACTCTATGTGCTTATATATTATTAGGGGTGTAGATACTTGCCTGTGATGATGGGAATGGTTGTTAATACAACATGCTGGTGGTGATGGGTGGGTTAGTAGGGGACATGTGTTCTTATGGCCTTTTTTGTCTTTCTTAGGATTTCTGCAGCTTTTCTCCAGTCAGATAATGCCAGTATTTTGATGCGACCTTTCTCAAGGAGAAAACTCTAAGGCACAGTGCTTTTTTTTTTTAATCTTACAGTCAATATTCTAGATTAAATCCACTGTAGCCCACTAGGCGATGCTGTGAGTTGTAGCCTTCTCCTTGTTTTGGATTCTGCATTTCTCTCCTGTCTCTTCGGTGCCAGGGTCGCTCTTCCACCCAGTCTGCTGGATTGAGCAGGTACACAAGGCCAAGGTTGTAAATGGGCCAGCAAGAGAGGTTCCTGCTCTTGGAATCATGTCCACTGCTCCTGGGTAGGAGGTTACTGCCTCTGCTTTTAGCATACAGATTAGAAAGAGTTAATTGGCAAAGGCCTTAGCAAATTATTCAAACTAATAAGTTCGCTTTGCCAAAGTTTGGGAGAGGTCACTTGGGTTGCTCTGCCAACAGATCTGAAGGGATAAGAATTTTTGGCCGAGAAAGCAGAATGAGATGCTAGGGGCGATAAACTCTTTCCCCGTTAGGGCTATCCAGCAAAGAAAATGCATACTCTTCGCTCTTCCCAAGACTTGGCAATCTTTGCGCTTCCCTCTTTCTTATAGGGAACAAGCTAGAAAGTATTTTTGCATACTGCTGATACTTTCTAAAGGAGCTGTGTGGATGTAGGGGGGGGAAAAAAAAAGATGATTCCCAGTAAAGGAAGCTCATAGCAGGAGATGAGCAAGGATGTGAAATGGAGAAGCCCAGTAGTAATGGGACAACATAGGAAACCATCCCAGTCATTGACTTCTCAGTGGCAGTCCCATGGGCCCCATAAACTTGCCAGCAAATACTACATGCTGTTTTGAGGTAGTAGGAACTTTCTCTTATTCAACATGTACAAAATTCATGTTCCCTTGTCTTGGCTGAGATTTATGGCTGTGTAGGATATTAGTACTTTTCCGATTACAGTTCTCTGGCAGTAGGAGACTTAGGTTGCAATACCTCTTGCAGCTAGAAAGCTGACAGCGTGTGCTTAGGACTGCATACATATTAGCAGGGTTATTAATTTCTTTTGAATACAAACTAAAATTAGTGTCCCTTGGCTTTTTCCTAACTGAAATTGCTTTTTAAATATGTAAGAATCAGAAATCATATCCTTACCTGGGTGCTTTCCTGAGCCTATCATTCACATGATCATTTGTCATTAGGCTCAGCAGGCAGGAGGTTAATTGTAATTGCACAGTCACCTGGGCTATTGTGTGATTGAAGCACAGTTTCTCTGCTGTGTCAGGTCCAGCAGTATATTATTTAGAAGCGTTAGTGCCAGGTTGCTCTTTAAATCTGCCAGAGAACTGTGGAAGCAGTGATTTAAGCATTCGATTTAGTGTTCTCTTCTTGCTGTCCGCTTCAGGCCACTTTACTAGCGACAGCAGAATGTGAGGGGAATTAAAATACAGATGCGTTGGACTTTTTAAAAGATAAACCCATGAAGCAAACGAGAAGTTGGAACCCTTCATCTTTATAACTTAATCCTGTGTATCTTTGTTGACAACTCTATATGTAAATCACTAATTATTCTAAACTATTCAATTCCCCTCCAGGAAATCCAGACTTCAATATTAAAGGCTAGCTATAATGAATGAAAGCCTCACACTGCTTCCCCATGGGTTTTATTAAGCTGCAGAGAAAACACAAGGTTCCTCTGCATCAAGAAGGGTCAGCAGTTTACGTACATCAGTGGAGAATACTGGGTTTGGAGCAGTAATTGTAAGTACTTTACAGCTTCAGTAATATGTACTGTTCACCTTTTTGGAGAAAAAGTGAGAGAAGGGAAGTCAGGACTGTCTGCCGAGTGGAGTTCTCCAATGAAAATTGCTTTCTAGCAGCAGTGGAGTCCAGGCCTGGGGTACAATGCAGACCTGAGCCACATCCATCTATTGCAGATACTTCCTCAGATGCATTTTCTCTCAGTGTTCCCTTTTTTCGCCTGACAGCTCATTCACAGACCTACTGGAGACTGGAACCAAGTCTACATGCAGGCCAGTCTGGCTCTAGGGCTTTCTGTAAATGCTACCGCAACCACTAAGCCTCACTCAAGTGTTCCTTGCTTGCTCTCTTTTTTCTCTCTCTCTCTTTTTTTTTTTTTCCCCTGGGTAGGTGGCTTTTCAAGCTCCTGACAGTGTTGGCCCCACGTGCTGCCTTTGACAACAATGTTTCTAATCCTGAGGATGGTCTTCTGAGCATGAAGCAACCTGAAGGCTTCCAAGTTTCCAAGATCAAACTGGAAAAGGCAGTCTGAGAAAGCAAAATTTCCCATTTAGATTTTTTCCTTTAATCTCATTTCTGAGGAGCAAGGATAGTTGATTACCATGTGTTGTCCTTTCCTTTCCTTTCCTTTCCTTTCCTTTCCTTTCCTTTCCTTTCCTTTCCTTTCCTTTCCTTTCCTTTC